>VZSC01017127.1:9163-72978 GCA_013398225.1 Steatornis caripensis
CTTTTTTTTTTTTTTTTTAGCCTACCCGCTGGTAATCTCCTGTATGCATATTTAATATAGTGAACAGTCCATATAAAAGCATGTCCCTCCCAACCAGACTTGAGGTGGTGTGGGAAAATGTTCAGCTGTTGCTTGCGAAGGTCTACTGCAGAGGAAACAGGAGCGTCCAGTGCTAGAAATCTTCTCATTTGTAGAAATGGATGGACGTGAGCCAAATAAAAAGCTGTTTTGATCAGGCTAGAAACATTGAAGTGATGTGCAAAATCAAAAGCAATCCAAGGTACATGTATCTTCAGGGTTTGTGCACACAACCTGATTACAACGCACGGGTAGCTGTGCGGATCTACAGGCTAATTTGAAAGACACTGAGCCGCTAGATCTGAGCAGACTGCACTTCTGTCTCCCAGCACTCAGAAATCATGAACTGAACTGCCTCTTTGCTTGGCATTTAGAAATCCAGGGTATTTGTTTTAATTCTACCGTAAAGGTGCTGTTATCATGTAAAAGGGAAACAGAGGTGGCGAGTTAATAGCTTTAGCCCAGTGGTTGCTGCTCCACTGTAGAGCGTTTTAACTTTTTTCTCTGTTTGTTTCGGTCCATTTTAGAGGAGAGGACAAATGGGTTGTGCCACTGAAAGTCCCAGTGCATGGCGAACACGGCATTTCCAAGTCCCCCCACCACCCCAGAGGGCTTTCCCACCAGGTTGAGGGCAAGTGTGGCTAAAGATGCTGCGCTAGGTGTGCTAGTAAAACTTCAGGAGGCTGTGGCTCGCGGGTGAGAGCAGAGGCGAGGTGCTGCCTGGGTCTGCAATGGGGCAATGCCAAGGTTAATCAGGCAGCGCTCAGCTGTGAGAGAGCAGCTGTGGAGCCAGGTAGGTGTTACCTCTGTTTTAGCCCCTCCTTCCCTGATTGGACTCGTTTGCTCTGTTTTACTGCCAGTCTTGTCTTCAGCAGCACCAAACCAAGCCCATCTGAGATTTCTGTGTATCAGCTAATAGTCTTCTGCAGTTTATTTCAGAAACCAGTTATACCATTCATCGCATTTTAAATGCAAGTGGAAAACCTGTCTTTAGAGTGTATTTTCCATAGGTTGGAGCTTTTCTCCCTTTCCTCCAAGGCCAATTTAAATACTAATTACACTGGAAAATGGAAATTTCTATCACAAGGGAGCTTATGTTGAGGTTAATGCAAAACAAGAGGAAGTGAGCTGTAAACCTAAACAGTCTAATTGTGAGACGTTACTCTGGCTGTTCAGTGAGGTAACACATTCGGATCCATGATGACCTTGTGAGTCAAAAGATGGTTTAGTCACTGTCTCAGAATATCTATCCCTAGATGAAGACGGAGGTGACTTTCTGGCCCTGCTATGGTAGGAACCTGCATGTCGTGTGGTCTGCAGGCACTGCTTCATCTGCCTCCGTCATTCACAAAACATCTGCCTGCACCAACTGCACAGGTTTTATGTACCTCTGTGTACATGCGGTGAGAAAAATACATGAGTCTTTTGGGGTCTTTTTGTGTGTATGTCTATATGTTAGCTCAGCTGAGCTGACATTTTTGCTGAGAAAAATCCTCACTTGTGTTTTTTTTCCAGAAATCCACTCAACTTTTTCCATGTCTGCCAGGGTCCCCTTGGGCCGCAGGCAGGAGCGGCATCCAAACCTGCCAACATGCACTGCATACAGGCTGCGTCTGGGTGGCGGAGGGTGACGGCAGCCCCAGCAGCCCCAGCAGCCCCAGTTACCATGGCACTGGAGACATTCTCCAGGCTTCTTCATATTCCGTGAAAAAAAATGCTCGGGGCAAACACCTTCTTTCGCAGAAATTTGGCATGACCGTCTCCTTCGCCACCGGCCTGTTCTTCCACCCATCTCCCCACAAAGAGGTTAATACATGTTTACTTTTTTTCCTGTTTCCATATGGTTTGTTCACAGGCTTTTGCTTGTGTGTGTATGAATGCTCACTTGCATTGACTGCTGTGAGGGAATTGTTCTACTAATGCTGGCCATCTTCAAATCAATGCCTGCACATAACAACAGAAAGTGCCTCAGATGTAGTGGTTTCCACAGGACTATTGTTAGGCCTTTGTTAAGCATTTTTGAACCTAATAAATAATGTCAAAAGTCTCTATCCTAGCCAAAAATGTTCCTTTTGAAACAGTTCTAATAGTATTTTTGTTCTGGGATGTCTCCCAGTGTTGTGAAGAATTTGTGCCTCACAATAGGAATCTGGTATATCGCGTGCCGCTTTGCCATTATTTATTTATTTATTTATTTATTTATTTATTTATTTATTTATTTATTTAGAGATGCGAACCTTTCTTTGCTGGGCAGGCATTCCCATTTCTTTTCATAAATGTTAGTTTTTTCTTCAACAACTATGTCACTTGGAGCTTCAGTGCTGTAAATGCTACTAAATTTCACAAACTACGGGAGGATCAAATCTTAGTAATGATGGAATGAAGGGAAGGGAAACATCGCTGAACTTAATTATATGCTATTTCAGTGAACCTCCTTTGTGTTTTGTTGCATAACTCATAATTAAATTAAGTCTAAAGCAAGGTTTTAACAATTGCTTTATGCACTGAAAAGCAATGATAACGGTGGTCAAAGATGATCATAGTAGTTCCCTCTGGCTGTAATATCTATTAATCTAGAACTTAATGACTATTTATTCTGGAAAAAACCTCTAATTGGAGACTCACTGTGATTCATTATCTTATATAGAGTACCTATTAATGATAAACTTGAGCTGTCCTTGATCTGTAGTTTAATTTGTGGATGATATTCCCATTTCTGTGGTGCAATAGCACGAGGCAAATCAAGCTAGGATGAAACATATTTGATAAACGTATCTGCGCATTGTGCTTTGCTTATTTTAGTTGGGCTCTAGGGAAAAATGTGAAACATCGCATTTCTTTGTGTTCATATTCTCTGTGGCACCAAAGCTGTTGGATGCTACCTGTATTAAGTAACTGTTTATTCTGTGGNACCATTTCTGCGGTGCAATAGCATGAGGCAAATCAAGCTAGGATGAAACATATTTGCTGAACGTATTTCATTTCTGCGCATTGTGCTTTGCTTATTTTAGTTGGGCTCTAGGGAAAAATGTGAAACATCGCATTTCTTTGTGTTCATATTCTCTGTGGCACCAAAGCTGTTGGATGCTACCTGTATTAAGTAACTGTTTATTCTGTGGGTTTTTTTTCCGTCATCTCATTTCAGTTTGGTGCTGAAAGAGACATTTTAGCTTGCTTTCTGGTTACAGTAGGAATAAGCATTAGAAGTCCTACAGGAGTAACTGCTTGCTTGTGCTGTTACGTGGGAGGGTCTAAATCAAATTTCAGCTCACTACAATTGTAGTGGAGAATGAAACTCAATTTGGGGCTCGATATATCAAGCTTCTAATACTCCTGATGATAGTTCAGTGGACTGATATCTATGTTCATTTTCTTTTACAGATGATGCTCAAAAAAACCCAAAACAGTCCTTGCACAAGGTGTAGGACTCTTGGCCCCTGAACTATGGCAATGATGCGGCAGTGGGAGGCAGGAGCAGGGACCACAGGCTGTCATGCCTTCCCTGGGGAGCAGCGAATGCTNGTGTTCATTTTCTTTTACAGATGATGCTCAGAAAAAAAAAACCAAAACAGTCCTTGCACAAGGTGTAGGACTCTTGGCCCCTGAGCTATGGCAATGATGCGGCAGTGGGAGGCAGGAGCAGGGACCACAGGCTGTCATGCCTTCCCTGGGGAACAGCGAATGCTGCCGGCCCTGACTGGAGGAACACTGGGTGCAGGACAGCACATGATACCCCTTCTGAGTGGGGCAAAAATGAGGGCTATCACATTTTTAATGTGCTGATAAATCTTGCAATATCTTCATATGTTGATGTAGGAAAAGGAGATGAATTTAGGGGGTGGAAAAAACACCTGAAGAAGCCCCTCTGAANGCCCCTGAACTATGGCAATGATGCGGCAGTGGGAGGCAGGAGCAGGGACCACAGGCTGTCATGCCTTCCCTGGGGAGCAGCGAATGCTGCCGGCCCTGACTGGAGGAACACTGGGTGCAGGACAGCACATGATACCCCTTCTGAGTGGGGCAAAAATGAGGGCTATCACATTTTTAATGTGCTGATAAATCTTGCAATATCTTCATATGTTGATGTAGGAAAAGGAGATGAATTTAGGGGGTGGAAAAAACACCTGAAGAAGCCCCTCTGAAAAGAGATGCTTGTTACCCATGCAAGGAATAATAAATTTTAGCAGAAATTTTAGTAATAGATTTTTTGTAGATTTTTTTAAAACAGCGTCCAAATTTAACTTGTAATCTCAAACCAAAATAAAAGATCTCTCTGGAGAAGGTTTTAGCCAGTAATAATGGTTTGCTGCCAGAATTTAAATAGCAGTATTATCAAAGTGTCTGCCAGAAAAAAAAACAAAAAGAAAAGAAAAAATCACACCTGAAAGACTGTGTGAAAGTTTAAAAAGGAATGTTAAGAATCTAGTTTTGCTATTGAAATTATGAAGAGGAATATTGGGTAAAATAGGTCTATTGGATAGGATAGGTGCAATAATAGGTTTTGAGTATAGTTGTGTTTTTCTTTTATGTTACAACATAAGAAAAAAAATGTTGAACTTTTTCCTAACATTTGAAAACTCAGTGTAACTTAAAACAGCAGAAACCTCTCTTTCTGAGAGATATTTTACTTTTCTTGTAAACTTAGGTGGGTCCAAATGAGTTTTAGAGTGAGGTTAGGGTTAACTTAGAATTGTTTTGTGTTTCACTAAAACAATGATTCTAACACCTTTAAGTTTTCATTGTACGTTAGGTTGGACAATGCTGAAACACTGCTGCAAGGCATGACAGACCAAGTCCGCAAAACCATGATACAAATGCTGCCATTGCTCTACTATAATAAAGCGGAAAAATAATTTTGTTATCAATCAGTGGAAAAAAAATCAGAGCCAAAGGAAAGAGGCTGTGAGCAGCACCGCTCTCAACACTGTTATGTACGTCTACAGTCAGATAGACCCATCAAAATAATAACATAAAAATAGTGGATTAGGAGTCAACTTCTAAAAATACACCAACTCTTAACCACCATACCAGAGTACAAAGCCACTGTTTTTAAAATGCAGGAGACTTCTGTCTTTTGAGAGTGAAGTTCGCTGCTCATCTTGCATTGTCTTTTTTTTCTTCAGGACTTTCCTTTTCAGGAAGCTGTCCCTGTTTTGAGGTGGGACAGCCCTGGGGAAGCAGATGTTTTAAAGGCTTTGGAGGCTGGTGGCAGAGGCTGCCAAGCTGTGACGTGTGGTGGCTTCTCTGTCACCAAAACTGGGTGCCAGGCAGAGGCTGCACTGCAGTGGGTAAATTGCTAACGGGGCAAGGGGCTGCCTGGCCATGTCCCCAAGGAGCAGGCTGGGATGGACCTGCGTGGTGGTCTTTGGAAAGGCTTTGGGAAGTCTTTCCCCTCCTTCTGCATCCTGGTGGCTAGTGCTCTGGGGTAGACTAATTCCTATCATTGTCATAGTACTAAGGCAATGGGGGTCTCATCCCAGCTAGTGCCAGGGAGTGCTCCAGTTACTGAAAAATTGAATAGTAATGATAATAATCATCTAATGGCATTGTCCTTTTTTCCTCAAAGGGCCTAGCTGTACCCATGCAAGGCTGAGACACTTTGTGGCCATTGCTCCTGCCAGTGCCTTGGGTGAGGGGAATGCAGTGATCTCCAGTGTCCTGATGTCAACCTGACCTGACCCAGCATCTCTGCCTTCCCAGCGCAGCATGCAGGAGCTGCAGCCTGCTGAGGTCTCTGCTCTCAAGGACAGGAAGACCTTTAACCGCAATTCACCTGAGGGCGAAGAGGATGGTGGGTATGAGCTTGCTTTAGTATAGTGGCTTCAGAAATGTGCTGTCACTGATGCAAAATGGGCCCCAGCAAGTGTTTTATGCAGGTAGGCCATACTGAAGCTGCTGTTTCATTGGTACCTGAGGTAGCTAGCTTGACTCTAACATGAGTGTGTCTGTACGCACAGTCATTAATCCCTAAGGTATCTTAAGTGTCTGCTGCCTGCTTGCTCGGTTACATCAGTAACAGCTATTGTTTTCTGAGTTCACGTTTAGTTACTGTAAAATGTAGCCAAGGTCAGTTTAAATGAATTTTTTTTTTCCTTAGAAAATCTCCGTCCTTTTTTTCCATGGTATGGGATTTTTTACAAGTTTTCATTGGGTTTTTTTGTTTGGTTGGTTTTTTTAAAGCAGCTGAAGAAAAAGAGAGGAAGGTTGTTATGGTCTACATTGAGATTGTCTCTAATAAAATATGTGTGGTCTTCTGAGTAATTAATCTAAGAATCCTGGGAAGGATTCAAAGACCTTCACAGTGTGGATTATCTGATGCATCTCTAGTACTTTAATACACAGGGCAGTTGTCCATATAAGTTACACTGTATAGCTTGATTTAAGTGGTCCAAAGAAATAAAGTGATCTCTTGGATATCCTAGATAATTAGGGTACATAGGAGCGCTTCTTTTTCTTTTCACTAATGATTGATGGAGTTGTTACATTGCTGGAAAACCAAAGTACTTATGTTACCCATGAAACAACTTTTTGTTTTTCCTTGAGAGATCTGTAGATTTCTACCTTGCTATACTGCAAGCAACACGCCTAACCTTATTGTTCATGTTCAAAGAAAAGCCCCTGTAACACAGACAGTAGACGCAGAACAGTCCTTCTGCAATGGGCAGAGGCCTAGACTGGACCCAATTTGAGTTGGGTTTAAGCTCAGTAATTAAAAACATGAAGGTTACCCGGGGGGCTGGAAAAGCGAGAGGACACACAAAGTCGTCAGGGAAAACAATCTGTTCATTGCTGTCAGGCTTTGGCAACAAGTGGGAAAGAGCAACAGATCCCAGCAACCTGATTAACTTCCAGCATGATGAGTGAGGCAGCATCAGGTGTGCTGAGCAGTAGCCGTAAGCATTGCTGAGCTGGTGACAGTCCCGGGGGTGCCCTGAACCTTATATGCCAAAAATCCAGCTGTGACTGCTGATAGTTCTCTGTGTGTGCACAGTTTGAAACTATACAAGTTCGATTTGAACTGAGGCTCACTGCCTTTCAGATGCACACATGATATTGTATTTCCAAGGGCAAGATCATACATTTCTTGGTAGCTTTCCTCTATATGAAATATAATTCCTGTGGGAAATCTCCATTTGTTCTGGTGAGATATTTTTTCTCTCAGACTGTATTTCATTAGCGCATAAAACCCATAGAAAAGAATTAAATTTAAAAAAATTGCCACTGCTGACGATAGTAGGAAGATGAAAACCTTAATATTAAATTGACTGTAAGAGAGAACTAAAGATAAAGATTTTTTGAGATGGGAGTTGTTGGTGATCGATATTTGCTGTTTCTTCTGCTATGCCTATTCCTGCATTTTGTATTTTTCTCTTTTTCTGAACACTGCGGAACTTCTCAGAAGAAATCAAGAATTCAGCTCTTGTCTCCCCTCGCCTTGCTTCTCCCTCGTCCCTGTAGAACGAATACCTTTGAAAATTGCATAAAGCAATATGACTGTCATCTGTGGTTGACGGCTGCTGTCTTCCCTACTCTTGCTGCCTTACCAGTGACCTCTTCAGTTATTCTGGTTTTGAGCTCCTTTGCCTTGCTGTGATGCCTGTTAGCATTGCTTGCAGGCAGAGCCCCGAGGAGGCGCAGCTGATGCTGTTGGGGCTCCTGTGACGTAGCTCGCGGGTCCTGGGCTGGCGGGGCAGGTGGCCAGAGCTCCCCTCTGACAGTGGCACGGGAACTGCGTGAAACTCAGCCAGGAGTTTGGCTGGTGTTAACATGTTAGCTCTTGACTGTATGCTTTTCATACCCTGACTACTGTGGCTCGGCTCGCAAAACTTTGCAGTGTGCACCTGGTCTTCCAATCTTTTGGACCTTAATCACGAGGGAAGTTATTTGGAAATACAAGGAGGAGACTGTGTGTGATTTCTTGTTCTCATTAGGGGACAGAAACAAATTTCTCGCAAGGATAGTGGGGGAAATGCCCTTGTAAATAGAAGGATTTGATAGAGGATTGAATGAAATAACTGGGATTCTCCAAAATGATATATTTTGGTCATAGAGCCTTTCCACCTGGAGCCTCCACCTGCCCACCACCAGGCTTTTCCAAGAAGGAATTCAGCTTCAGGTCAAATATCAGATGTTTACAGGCTTCTTGGAGTCTTAAATAAGAGTCGGAGTTTCCTTCTGCTCCTTGAATTGGTGTACTCCACTGAGCTGTTTCATGTTTAAGTAAATACGTCAAAGCACCCTCAACCGCAGCTTTTACAGTAGGGGCCAAGATGGGTGAGAATGTGTGACCCTCCAAATCCAGTTTGCTTGGACCCCTATTTCTAATAAAGGGCAACCCTACCTATAAAGGACAAAGCCTACCCATGAAACATTACAAGAGCTGGGGTCACAGCATAGTTTAAATATTAAAAAAACAAGAATTGCTTTCCTAATCATCACCAGTACAGCGTTTGATGGAAATTTGAAAATCAAGGCACAGTCTTTATGCTGAAACTTAGAACTTCACCTTTCCCTAAAACATACTGATATGAATGTAGCTAATCGATTTGATGATGACACATGAAAGAGAACAAAGCTGTATTTGTTCTAATAATGACAGAAGTGAATTGCTTTGTGCCAGTCAGGTGTACACTCCTGAGATCAGAGGAAAAAGGCTTTTTTAGAGAGGAAAACCCCTGATATCTTATGAAAGCACTGGAAATAGCTATCTGAAGGTGATACTTTAATCTTTTTTCCCCCCACTTGTTATCCTCAGAAGCGTATCTGAAATGTGTACTATCTGGCTAAATGTTTCATTGCAAATATGTTATGAGGTGGATTTAGCACTTTTGTTCTTTAGTCATTAATTAAAAGATTTTGAATACTTTAAGTTATTTGTTACCTGAAACAATTTTAAGTTTATTTCAGAAAACTTCTATGTGTGCTTTATGTAAACCTGTCCTTCTGATCCACAGCTAGTTGTTATTCACGGAGTATAATTGCTTTTCTAAGTCATGTGTGATTGTCCCCTTCCCCTGCTTTGAGGGCTGGGTCCTTCTAAAAAGAAGAGTGATGAGCTGTGATTAAAGATTGTTCTTGGGCATGTGTTCATACACGAATACAGGAGAACAGAGGATATTGGAGAATTTGTCTACCTTAACACTGTACAGACCGATACGGAAAGCACATGACTGTTGCCAAGTCAAAAAAAAAAAAGTAAAAATTCAGGGCTTGTGCAACTCTACCTTTCACAGAGACACAGCAGCAGAAAATTTCACCCAGCATTTTTGTTCTCTACAGAGTGCTATCAATCATAGGGAAATTTAAATCCTAATTATACTCTAATTAGAAAAAACTCCAACAAAATCAAACCCACATTGCTCATGAGAAGTCTTTGTACTTGATACTGCATTTTCAGTTTATTCAATTTATGGTGCTGTTAGTGATGTCTATAACCATTTATCATCACAAACCCTTTTTTCGTGCATGTTGCTTTGCCAAAGTAATATTAAAGCTGAAATTATTCTGCCGGTTTTCAATGCTAGGATAAATTCTTTTTTTAACATTTCAGCAGATATTATTTATCAATTTTGGACAACAGAAATAAGGAGGATATTGTTTTTCTTACAGTGAAAAAAATGTACATGACCATGATAGTAAATAGAACAAAGGAAAAATGTTTGTGCCTGTATTTTCTACCTGAAATATAGTGAGGAGGAAGACATGGCATCTTATACAGAATGTGAAGTTAGATTCATTCTTAGATCCTGAAAACAGGAATTTGCACGTGTGCGCTGTAGATTGGTTAGGAGTTTGGCGTCTCAGTTCTCCTGAGATGCCACTGGCACTGAACACGCACAGGTTTCACATATCCTGAGAAGATGACTTTGTGTGTAGCATCCCCATTTCATGATCTCCAAAGCTGAACGTAGCTTTTCTTCTCTTTTGCCTCTGCCTGCAGCAGTATGCTCTCATCCTCAACACCAGAACCCAACAAGGGGACAATGGTTCCCTTATTCTCTGGACCTCCGTCTGCTAAGACTCATGAGCCATAGAGGGGAAGAAGTTGCCTGAAGGAAATGCAGAGGGTGGGGAACACGGTGTTGTGAGGGATGGGGGAAGAATGGGAGAAGGAACGGAGGAGGAAAACCACAGTAATGACATGGCCTGAATTGCCTCATACTTCTGGTGGGGGGAGTTTCGTACTTTGACCTCTGCCAAGGTGTTTCTTGTGAAGCTGAGTTAGTCACGTATGTCTTAATTGCACAGGAGGCCAGCCAATTGTGCAAAGATAATTTTCTTCACTGTTTTGAATGGACTAATTTGAGACTGCTTTTGCAGCAAGCCTAAAAATCCCAAATGCTGTTGAAAACAGTGAATTCTGAAAGAGGCACTGATAATACTACTGTGGATACCATTGCTTTTTAGTACCGGACAAATACACACATAGGGCCATAAAAAGCTCCTGAAAATCTGTTTCTGAATCCAGAGTTAAAGGACATGCAGTAGCAAGATAAGTCCACAGGGCTTTCAACTCAACTTGCATTCATAGAAATGTTTTGTACCAGCTGAAGATTGAGACATCAACATTTTTGAGTATTTAATTTTTTTGTTGGAATCCAGTATATGAGTGTGAAGGAAAGAAACTGAGCAGATGAAATATGAGTTTTGTCATATCTATAATAACTGACCAGGGCTTGCTACAAGACAAGTTTCCAGTGCTATCGGAGATGAAATAGTTCGTCAAAAAGACGGTTGAAAAATGTATTATACCTGAAAAATTAATTTGCATACTCTTGAAAATGTTTAGTTTCAATTTAGACTTTAGGAATAGCTCTCTTTGATTTAATGAAAATGCAAGGAGGAGGAAAAAAAGAAGCTTTATAGAAATTTTCAGTGATTGAAGTTACTTTTTTAATAGGAGAGAAGATAAAGGTAAACAGTGTTTGTTACATCATTATCGCTTACTTTTGTAGAAAGGGGATTACCAATACAAATTGTGATTTTTAAATTAGATGTGAATTTTAACTTCCTGAACTCTCAAATAAATTCATTTTTCATGGTCTTCATGTATTTATTGTACAAGAGCATCGGTGACTAAAAGAGAACACCCCAGACCATGTTCTCAGCAGCTGAACACTGGCCCATAGATTTTGGGGAGATAAATCGTTACACCACATCAGAGGTCAGTTCTGCATCTTAACAGATATAGGAAGACGTAAGAAACTTCTAATGCAAGTTCAAGGATTTTCCAAAAATTTGAAGACCCATTCAGTTTGGTTACACAATTTCTGTTGGAAATTGTCTGTTAGATATTGTCTGTTAGACAATATTCTGTTATTTTTGTCTTGCCCGAAGGTTTGAAAGAGTGAAAATGGAGAAGTTTTCTAATAAATAACATATGCAAGACCATCACCGACCTAGTTCAGAAGTACAAGCATATGAAAACAGAGCTGACTTCTTGCCCCCGGTGATGTTACTGGAAATTTTGCCACTGATTTCAGCAGAGTAGACATTTCAGGTATTTTTTCTGTCTGAAGTTGCTTGTAATGGAATGTCTCTTTGTTGCAAATGAAGATGCAAATGAATACACTTCATGACTAGTTCTGCTGAACTGAGGGCTTTTCAGGCTTGATGCCTATATTCCTATGCAATGCTCCATTTAAGAAGCAAAAGTAAGCCAAAATTTGATTAATAGAGAGATTAGAGTTCTAATAATAAAAATAAGAATAGGTTTTAGACAGATAAATGGCTTTAGATAAATTTTTGTTTCACAGAAGATTTACTTTAGGAATTAAATTTGTGTAAATTAAGCCTGGAAGATTTTTTTAAAATTATGACATCTGTCTTTCACCTAAGCATGAAGAGAATGTGCACATGCAAAGAGGTTTCAGTAGGCTGTATAAGTATTGACTTAGATAATTTGCATCTAAGCAAAAATATTTTTGCAATTTCCCATTTTTTTTCTGTTAATACAGTTGATATTGACAGATGAGTGAATCCATTTCAGTACCTAAGATGCACCTGTTCTGTCTAGCTTTGCAACACACAGTGTTTCTCAGGGAATGTTGTGAAAGTTGGAAGCAGCCAAATGAAAAAGTAATGGAAAAATTACATCTATTTCTCTCAGGGTTGCTGTTGTTTTTTCCTTTGTTTATAATCCTGTATCTCTCTTGTCTTTGCTGTGCTTTGGATGCATGTTGCTAAGAACTGCCATATCCAGACTGAAATTCACCATTTGTCCTCTTGTACTGCTAGGGTTTTTATATCCATTTCACCATGAGATTACATCAGTATTTTGTGTTGCTACCCCCATACTTCCACAGTTTAAAGATGTGCTCTTTTAGATTTTTTTGTGTGTGGCTTTAACAATGTTCTGTTCACATTTCCTTGGATAGACCCAACAATTGCTTGTTGACCCATTTTAACCCCTTTTGAGCATCATCTTCAAAGTGTAACTGTCCTTGACAATGAAAGAGACCTTCCTATTGTTTGGTCCTTCCAGGCAATCTTTAGCATTGAGTTAAATGGCTTTCAGATGGAGGAGTTGGCTGGAAGGAAGGAGACAAAGTGGTCTGTTGTTTCTGAGTGACTTTGCTAGAGTTTCCCTTTTTTCTTTTAGAATGGTGCATTTCTATAGAAGATGACAGACGTTTTGACAGGTGCAATATGCTTTGAACTGTTGTGTCAGATAATTCTTTTGTCTTGGTTTTTCCCAGCAGAGTGGTACATCTCCTTAGGATGCTGATATGCATATTGTTTGCTTTTCATTTAGTGTGGTGAAGCCTTCCATCCTCCTTTTCTCTCTCCCTCTCTCACTTTTTTAATGGCCCTTTGCATATATGTAGCTAACCCAGATGGGAAGGCGGAGTGATCATGACTTAAACTTCTCTCTCCAACCTTTTGATCATGGTAACTGACAGTTATAACTTAGGAAATTATAATGGTAATAGAGAAAGAGCTGGCAAAGACACACAAAAGCATGACCTCAAATAAAATCATGTTATAATCTAATCTCTGGCGGCAGTGAACTATGCCCGTATAACAAAGACTGTTTCAGGGCTATTGCTTCAGAGCAGGAAAGATTTAGCTTCGCTCATCTATGGATTGGCCTAGGTGAAAACAAACTGCAGTCCCATCACATAATCAAAACTGGTTTTGAGGGGATAATAACTCCAATCTAAAGTTTTAAAACCTAAAAATTGTTTCGATCTTACTCCTAGTAAAGAGTAAGATCTTTCTTAATGCTCTCAAAGTCACCACAGAGAGTATTTCTCAGTTAGATAGGTTCATTTTTTTGGAGTGCATACAATTTGTTCTACATTTGTGGTCAGTGTTTTTGCAGTGTCAGCTATAAGGTTTTTTAGTCCTGCTATGAATTATTGTATTGTAAATAGCAGCACAGTTAAACTGGTCATGCAGAGAAGATGTCGCTATCTGTGCCTGGAAAGCTTTGCTTTATGAATCCTTCCAGAACATCTAAGAACTTGATTTCATAGCTCACGGCATGCTATTTAAAATATTTGTACCAAGATTTTTAAATATCAGAGAGTAGCAGCTATATCTCTGTAACCCATAGTTGGGTGACACAGTGGCCTGATTTCCAAAACCGGCAAGAACCCATCAAGTTTCCACATACATCTGCTTGGCTCTGAGGAATGCCTTAGAGTATCTTACTCTAGCATTTTAGCATACATGACAATTTAAAAATTGTATGTCTTATTATGGTATATAGTGGGTAATCTTGCATTTAAAACAAATAATTACTAAATAATTACTAAATCTAAAATGATAACATTTATGGGAAGCTTTTGACAGGGTCTTATGATACCCCAAAAAGTGAATGGCTGTATTTCTTTCCTGGTTGATGCATCAGTGCTGCAAAGTGTTCTACAGCAGTGCTTAAGCATATGACATCAGTTGGTCTGAAATACATGGCTAAAGCATTTTCTGAAATGCCTTCTGCTGCCATAGAAGGGTCCTAATAATTGTTATACTTGATGGTAAAATTGTTTCTTTGGAATCGCTGAAATTTTCTGTCTCTTCAGTTACTTTTTTTCAAGTTTATATTGTAATTCATGCTTTTTTAAGTCAGTCATGCAAACAAGGTAGGAAATCTCTCCATTTTAGTAGCTATTCTTCTGAACTGAAAACACAGTATTTTTGCCATCCATGTTCTATGCTCACCTGTTACCACTAGTTTCTCGTTGCAGATTTATTCATGTATTGACTGATAACTAGTTGAAAATCCTTATGTCAGAACAGTAGAAAATATATTTGCAGATTTTTGTAATTGTATGTTGTAGACAGCTTAGAACAGGTTCTTATGAAGGTTGTTGGATGGTATTAATAGGAGGTCTATTTACTGACACCATCCCTAATCAGTATGTGTCATGGAAATTTCTCATATTAAGAGATCTAACATTGCTCAGGGAAGAACGAAATGGAACCAATATTAAATTGCTTCAGGCTCTTTTGCAAAGTAGAGTATTTCTGAAGTTGGAAGAGTTTTTCCAAGGGTCTCACAAGGCATGAATGTCCTGTGATGCTGTGCATCACATTCAGTTTTATGGTTTCCTTTTCACTGTTTGAGAACGTTGCATAGCTGAATAGGTTAAAGGAGAACCCACGCCTTTTTCACAGGAGTCCAATGTAAGCACAGCAGAGTCCTTGTTATGGCCATCAGTGAGATGTTTATTTGTTACTTGATCAGTATCTGAAATTTCTATAGGGTTCTCATCAACAAAATGACGATGGTTGCTCTTTTGATCAGGTCTAGTAGGAAAATATGCAAAGAGTTCTCACAGGCTGCTGATGTCTCAGAATATGCCCACTGTAACTATTCATGGGCTATACAAACTTCATGGTTGTCAAGTATTCTGCTTGCCCTTGCCTTATAGACGTCATGGTTGTCACTGGAGATAGAGCCCTGTACCTTCTGCTCCAAAACCATAGGCTCCTACTGTCAGGATTGGTATCGTGTTGCGAGCATGGGGAGACTATGCAAATTGGATAACATAATGCTGCTCATATGGGAGCTGACTATGCTAATTCCCATGTTAATCCTGTGAGTGAATGCAGTATGAACGAAACAGTCACCCCAAGGCTGGTTGAGGCCAAGCCATGTGTTCCTGCTGTTGAGAAGAGTGCCTGCTCTCCAGGTAATCGATCAGACTCCTGAGCGCTCGCTAAACGGTGCACCTGCCACCTGATAGCATTTTCTATTGCTGTCAAAGTGTCAGGTGTGGAATAATCTGTGAGGAATCCACTGATGAAAACCCAATTAAAATAAACTGGGAATCTTTCCACCAATTTGGTGAAATTTGGATCACACCATTAGCAAGAAAGCCATACTGGGCACATCCTTTCCAATGGGAATCATTTCACCTGTCTGGCAGAATAACACCAGATTGATGTGAATGACAGAACAGGAGAAAGCCCCCTTTTTTCCCTGGAACCATCGCAGGCCCATAGGGCAGGAAACAAAGTTCTGCTGATTCTTTGCATGGACAGGACTAATTTGTCAGACCAGGTCTAGACAACCGAGTTAAGCAAGAGGCAACATCACCAGTGTTATTACTGACAGGTGCTTTCTGGTCAAAACTTTTGCTAACTTTTGCTTTATGAAACTTTGAATACCATCATCTGAATGTATTTTTGTTTGAACACAAACTTTAACCTAATGTAACTGTTTAATACATTTTTGCATTCTTAGACCCCATGAATGATATGGCACCTTAAACATCCGAATTTAGTGGCTCATAAGAAGCGTTTAATGAAGTTGGAGAACTTCATCCATACACAGGGTTCTCTTTGTCCCAGCACGTGACTTATCTGACAAGACAAGAGTCATTCCTCTTATGTATATTTTTCTGCTGATTCCTACTCATACCCACCATGATCTATTAGCAGAGCCTATAGCACTTTACGAGTGCATTTTTCACCAAGGTTTAAAATCAACCAACAAGACCTTAAAATTAAGTTTCTGAGTACACGTTTACTTATTGACGTTTCTACTGTCTTTCAAAGCATTTTAGCATGCTACAAAATTAATGGTGATAAGGAAATCCTTATTAAAAGGCATAAAAAATGGTGAGTCCATTTACTACATTATCTTCCCCACAAAGTACACTTCTATGTGACCAGATTCAAACAAAACAACAGACCCATAATTTTTCATCTTCATTATTATGTAGGTCAACATAAAATTCTCTTATCCATCATCTCAGTTCAGTACTGGTTTGATGCTCCAACAAATGGTCAATGTTAAGATGTTCTTCTAGCCTTGTATCCAAACGTGCTAGTCAAAAGTTAATCCCTTTTACTCGGTCAGGTTTGTCTCAGATGTTGTAGTCTGCAATGTTTTATTTATCGTATTTGAAATATTTAATAAAATTGAATGTGTAAATTAATAGCTACAATAAACAACTACAATCTTATGTTCCATAGCTATTAAAAAGTTCATCTATGCATTGACTTATAATGCCTATGTAGCGAAGAAAATGCTGATAATGAATTGCCTCTGGTCTCTTGTCTACATCATAAGGACGATGTTCAGTCATTAAGATTTTTCATTTATGGATGGTTTTCCTTATGTAAGAATTTATGCACAGCAGCCAAGCAAAGTTCTCCTCATTACTGTGAATCCTACTGAAACATTTTATGTAGGAGTTAGATGATTTCTAAAATGATTCTGAAAGACTTTGACTTTTTATTCAGGCTGATTGAAAATTTCCTGTTTTCATGTATTTTCCTTTTACAAAATTTTGGTTTTAGAAAAACACTACGTTCCTCAGAATCATACTGATTTTATTACTCTTTTAACTAAAAATTCCCAAGAGATCTTTTTCTTATAAATACAGATTACTGTACTCCAGCTTTTCTTTTTCATCATTATTTTATAATTTATGTTATGATACAAGATAGAAAATAGAATAGAAGGGTGAAACATTACTGTGAAACATTTGATAATGTGAAAACAAAATCCATCATTGTATGGATCTCTGCAACAAAATTTTGTAATTCTGATTCCATGGGAAATACTAACATAACGTATTTTAAGTTAGAAGTATGCTAGATGCTGCTCATCACTTCCTGGATGTTTTTATTTTCAGGTTTCTCAGACTTGAACATGATATAGAAAATCAATAAAGAAGCAACTGTTGCTTTCTCTTTGTTCCACTGAGTTTAGTTTACGTTGCTGGTTCAGGATTTCTTGGTCTTCTTACTTGACTGAGAATGGAAATCAATCGCTTGGCTAGGGTTTAATCTTCCTGTGTGTAGTCTTGAGGGTGAACACTAGCATTAGTAGGGTATCTGATAAGAAAATTGAAGGAATTAAGTTCTTACTGTTTAACTGAGACTTATATTGATAATGTCATTCATTTCAATGAACGCTGGTCCGGATCACCTGGACCTGGAACATAACTTTAGCTGAAACACACCTGCTGATGTTGACTGTAGAGAAAAGGATCAAAAAAGGCATCTTAGTAGTGTGTTGCAAGAGGAATGCTACAATTATTTTCCTATAAAATAAAGGTGAAGTCATTTGAAGATCCCTTTTTCTTCCTGCTTATATCTAAAACCTATCTGTGAAACGTACAGTGAAATGTTAACAATTCTTGGACACTATCTCTTCCCTGTTACCTACCTTGAGTGAAGACTTAGCAACTCTGGAAGTCAAGCACAACCAATGCACTTACTTTGCATAGACTACATGATTACACATGCAGAAAGACACTGGAGAATCTGGATACAATGCTCATTCTTTAACTCCTGGTTTGCTGGAATTTAATTTTATGGCATAATTTCGTTCCTTCTCTCTTAAGAAGAGGGATAATTCTTAGGAATACTTTTAAGTATTCACAGCAAAATCAGCAAATCTCTGCAAATGCCTTTTGATCCTTTCAGAAAATTTCAGTATAATTGATAGCATTTTTTTACCTGTTTATAAGCGATGCTCAAAGCTCAGTTCATACACAACAGTGAATGCGTGGCTGTTATCAGAATTTCTTTGCTGGAGAAATAGGAAAAGATTCATCATGAAAATTATAAGTAGAATGATTTGGGAACAAATCAAAGTTTCAGAAGGTCGTTCAGGACATAAGAGCCAAAATATTGTTGGACCTACCACCGCCAGCATAAATGGTAGGAAGACATTTACAGCAACAGGGCTTTTGTTCAGAGTGACTCTGACCTTGACTTGGACAGCAATTAATATATTTGCCTGCAAATATACTAAGTCCTACCAACTGGCAAGGCAGTCTTGTTGATGATTTTCCTGCAGCCAAAGCAAAGAACGAGGAGTGGAAAAAGATGGGGGTATAATCCCAGATCAAACAGTGATGGTGCTCTGGGTCTGAACCTGGTTCCAGTATGTCGTAAACAAACATACAGAAGGTGCAGCTGAATAGAAACTGAAAAGTTGCAGCAGCCAGACTGTAGAAATGGGAGAGGAAAGGGCATGTTAACAGGATAGTGGAGCCCAAGACCTTGCCTAAGGGTATGTGTGTCAGCTGTACTAATCTATAGAGGCCAAAGATGTTTTCACTGAGCTCAGATGTCTCTTCCTTTTAGTGAAGATATTACAAGGCCAGTCCTGAAGGCTGCCTTGTTATTCCTGTGTATGGTCCCTGTGGTCAAAGATAACACCTCAGTTGCTGAGGATGTAAAATCATTAATGCTATTTAGAAAAACATATTTGTTTTCATTCTAGCTATCATGAGATGTACCTGACAAGGCTTATAAATTGGAAATTCTGAGCTGGAGAACTCCTCATTCCCTCAGAAATGCTGAAATACAAACCCGTAATTTGGGTTCTCAAGGCCCAGCGCTTTCCTTGGTTATGTATATGCTAATGGCATCGCGAAAATCTTTGAGCGTAACTTGGAAGGGCATCTGGTTATTGACTAGCACTTGTGCCTCTACTGCGCCGGTGAGTTCCCTCCTTTATGGTACCATCACATTCAGTTCCCAGGCACTGGCTCATTACATTAACTTCAAGCAGAGGCATATTTTTCCTCAGATTTTGCCACAGCCTTACTCTCTCCCTTCTCTAAAATGTGTCACACTGGCTTGACACGTATTTTGAGTTTTTTCTGTCTTTGGTTTCCTGTTATGTACACTATGTGAGAAACTGAACTAATCATGACAGTCACATCTGCAAAGAGGAAATCTGCCTGTAGTAAGATAAACTGAGATGCAGACAGACACACTGCATGTGTAGCAAGTAAAGCTAGGATGTAATAATTTGCTAATGAATTGTTTCAGAGGGATGTACAACTTGAAAACTCAACATCTTGGTGAGCTATCTTTCTCTGTCCCAGCTTTACTTTGTGTTGGTGGTATGATGTGTAGTTCTGGAGGAAATGCAGATGAGATTAAATAGGGCACAGCTTTCAGGTTTCATTCTGAACATCATGCACTTTTCTGGACATAATACAGATGAGAATATAGATCTTGTTCAAGCTTTAAAAAAAAAGTTTCTTAAATGGTTTTCCTCTTGATAGTTTTAAAGCGGCTTTCCTGTATCAAGATGAAGATTTCTGAAGATGAATTGTTTGACTTACGGCCGAGTTTCAAAATATAAACATTACTAGAAGTTATTGTGGTGCAAGAAGAGGAAAGATGTCGATCATCAGTTGTTCAATTTAGTTTTAATTTTACTGATGGATGAATGTTGAAAACAGCCCTAGTTAATTTTTGTGTGTTTCAGCATTCCAGTAAAATGTTGATGTGGGTTCCCTAGTACCTACTGATTTAGATAACATCAGGTTGGAAGCCCCAAAGTGATATCTGTATTTATAATGTAATTATATGAAGAGGAGGAAAGGAATCCCAGATCTATATTTTCCATAGTTGGCAAAACCGAGAATATTTTTAAAACAGCTGATTTGAACAGAAAGCTGCTTCTTGACCTGGATTTCTATGAACAGGACTAGTTTTGCTCCTGAATGGTGGGAGATAGTGTAGCATAGCATGTTTACAGTGTGTTGAAGCCAGTTTCACTACTAGAATAGGATCTCTGGTCACACATGTAGACCTGATCCTGCACCACTGCCCAGACCAAATAAACCAGGGATCATTCCAAGGCCAAGTCTTCCAGTAATCTTCCAGAATACCTATGACCCAGCCACCTGTGAAAGGGCAGACCAAAACAGATGGACTGCTTCAGCCTGTGAGGAGCATCCTAGTTCCTGGCAGAGTTTTGTTTGTGGGAAGCAAAATGCCAGCAGAACATCACTGCCCGTCTCTTCGGCTATAGCTTGGCCTTAGCTGCCTCAGAAGTCAAAGTTTTTAAGATCTGGAGAGTTTGCAAACTTACATTTTCCCCAGATGTTCTATTGTATGCACAAAGGAGGGAAAAAAAATCCATATTTGTTTTGCTTTTATTTACTGGCTTAGGAAGGTGGAAGGTGTGTGTGTGTGACTTGGCCTTAGACTGATGAAGGCTGAATGATTTCATTTCTCATGTCAAAGTGTTAAGAACACATTTTTCATGAAAAATTGTCTTTATTTTTGGTCAACATGAATTACAAGCTTCTCTCAATCATTGTTTTTTTCAATATTTAACCCACATGTAGATACCCAATTGCAAATTTGCTACAAGGCTTATCTTTGTTTTTCACATAAACTAACATAAATTACATGGAATTATTTTCAAAGTTATCTCGTATTAGTCCAAATGCAGTGCAGCAAGGGGTAAACACTAGACTAGAAAGCTTGGGACATTATGAACCCTCTGTTACTTCCAGCTACACCGTGATCTAGTTACTGAATAGGCCAGTTCACCCAGGGAGTAACACTTGCCAAAGTGGGTAAGGATTTCAAAATCTAGGCCATACTTCTTTGTAATTCTTTCTCTGTATAATTTTATTTGAACTTAGCTTCAAGGTTACTTCCCTAGCATAAAAGCAACTCGTATCATTATTATATAGTTTCATGGCTTGTAAGTTGTAGGGTGTTTTCCAAACTTATTTCACTTTGCTTGTAATGAGATGACAATGTTTTGTTTTAGATGTCCTAGAAATTATAGTAGGTAAAGAAAATGGAGCCAATCTGTTTAATTTAATGGGGGATGAGAAGTTATTTTCTTCCCAGTTTCTTATTACTCTACTGCGTTAGTTCCTGGCAGCATTGCATTAATGTTAAGCACTGGTCCCCAGCACTGAGTGGCAATTTATCATCTTTCTTGGCAGGCTTCCTGCTTCATCCTGCACCTGCCTTCTTGAAAGAAAACAAGACATCAGATACTTATTCAAATAATGCAATAGCCGATCAGCAGAGTTATCTACACAATAGTAAGTTATCCATGATAAAAGGACAACTTTTTCATGCATTATATGTGACATATGTGTCCTTTCTTTTAAGATTTATGACATTCATGACGGTTAGTATTGTTACTATAATCAAATCTTTTACAGCCTAGCTGCAAAGGATCAACTTATTGTCAATAGATTTCTATATGAGTCAATCAAGCAATTTCATAAATGCTTTGAGACACCTGCACTCTCCTTGGAAGAGTAGAAATAGCAGTATCATGGTCTCATCTTTCGAGTCATAAAGCTACTATGTCTTAGTAATTCTCTATAGGCAGAGTGGAAAAAGTCAAAACTATATGTTTGCGTTTGAATGAAACATATATAAATTAGCTGTATGTGTGATTGTGTATATTTGTATATGTATTCACACCCACATATATATGTGTGTGTATATAAACTTTCTGAAGAATAGATTATAACCTTATGCAACTAAAGAAGAAATCAAAGGGAAGCTATATCTATGAGTCAAGATGTGAAAAGAATGGTAGTAAATATGCATAAAAATGATACATAAAATCTTATTCACAAATACAAAAGGAAAGGTCGTGTGGTTTACCAGGAACTTGCCTGTTACAAGCCTCACTGGAAGCAAAATGCATAACTGCTGGTGAACAGGATGACATGTTCCTGCTATCATGGGAGGTGAGTCCTTTGGTTAAGGTGTGGAAACCCGTTCTCTGCAGTGCCACCAATCCCCTGGAGCTGGCTTCTAGTTTCTCTGAGCCCCACTTCCCATCTGTAAAAGTGTTAATTGCAGCCCTTCCCTGTGCGTTGTGTGCGTGTGTATTTATCAGACAGATGCAGACACCAGTCACCTTCTTGTATTTGACCCAAAGCATTTAAAATATTAGAACAGTACAACTGCATATGGTGGCATGGTGATTGATAAAGCCAACTTATGTTCTACTGAGGAATACTGTATTATCAATGATTGTTAAGAATCCATATCAACAACTCACTGCATTAGGAGCTGTAACTAAGGATAATTCTTGCCTGAGAGTTCTCAATCTAATAAGAAAAACAAAGAGGAGGTAGAAACACTCAGCGAGAATGGAGCAATTAAGAGAAAAGTGACATGAGTATGAGCATATGTAGACAAGTGGTGCATAGATAGAAGTTCCTGAGGTTTTTAAATATCGTAATATAATGCTAAAAAGGAAATTAGATAAAAATCTGACCTCAGAGGATTCTCTCTTTGCCATAAATTTGCCAGAAGGAGAGAGACACATGGATCCTGGTGGAAAAAAGTCATAACTACATGGAAGAGTGCAGGGGGAGAGATACTGTGTAGCTGCACCTTGCACAGTGAAGAGCAAAAAAGAGCAAAAGCCCTGGAGTTGGGGAAAAGCCTGTCTCCCTCTTTCTTGTCAGAGCTGTTGCAGTCGTGCATAAAACTTTTAAATGTGACTACAGAGAAAGGCTATCATGGTGANTGCTCACATCATTAAAAGAGAAAATGCTTCTTCCACATACCTGCCTCAAAGCAGGAACTTGAACTCAGGAACCCCTGTGCCAGGCAAAAGCCCTGGAGTTGGGGAAAAGCCTGTCTCCCTCTTTCTTGTCAGAGCTGTTGCAGTCGTGCATAAAACTTTTAAATGTGACTACAGAGAAAGGCTATCATGGTGACAACAAAGTATTTTAAGACAAGCTATTTATTTAAAGCTCATGTTGTGAAGGATTTTAGCTCAGAATGTCACATTTGCCTACTGAAATAGCATCTGCAAGAGCTGTTTGATCCAGAGGCTAAATCTGGTCTCTGTCTCCTCTGAAAGAATTCTTCATATTGATATTCTGGTTAGGAATTTGAATTTATTCATAGCCTGGTCTTCAGCTGAGGTCTTCTTTCATTTTCTACCCATGCAAAGGGAAGATTTTCTAGTTTCCTGCAAAACTATTTCTATAGCTATTACACAAAAGGATTTCTAATTTGACCTGGTATACTGAGTATTAGAAATATTTGCTACCTCCTGAAGACCTGCAGATCTGGTTCTGCATCTATCCCCAGGGTTAGGATAGGGTGCCTGTATATCTGGCAGGTTTCTTGGAAGACTTTCCCATCATAGTGCTTGCAGTGGTGCAAACAGCTGTTCCAAAAGACTGGTGGAGCGCTGTCTTGCTGTATGGGCAGTATGAGAACTTTGCTGGTATATTGAATATGACCCTTTTTATTGCTACTCAGTCTGACTAACGAATTGGTTTTCACTCTCCCAGACTGGAAAGATGAATTTTGCTACATTTATGTGATCTTGGTGTCCTTTCCTGCCAGAAATTCAGAAAAGAGAGAGAAAATTAAAGCACGTTAGTCACAGTGGCAGTGCTCTTACCTTATGAAACCTTCCTTTAAAATGAGCCAGGGCCGAGTATTGTGGCCTTCTGAAAACTGACAGACAGTACCAATATAATACTTCAACAGAGCTACGAAGGTTCCTAGATCTCCTGGGTGTTAATGGTCTTTTTTTTTTTTTAATGTTTTCTTGTTCAAGCTAGAGTGCTGGTTCAGCTCAGTAATGGTGGGCAGGTTTGGTAGCAAAGGCTTTCTGCAGCATATCATCTCCACACAAGCCAGAATCCTTCACTCCTCATAGCGTGAACTAGGTCTGTGCTACTGTTGCTCAGCACTGTAAGCTGGGGTTGTCCTGGGGAATTGGTCCTAGCTGTTGGACCTCTTCATTTAGAAGAGCAAAACTACTGGAAATGCTTATGGGTTGGGGTTTTTTTTTTTGGTCATACTGTATATGTGGCTATTTGATTTCTCAGGTTTCCTTACATGTTTGGATACCCTAATTTTCCTAATGAGCCCTCGTGTGCAACTGCTTAGTAAATACCAGCCTTAATGCTTGTGACTTAGAAGCTTTGTTCAGTAGTAACAAAGGCAGAATAAGTGCATAAGGCTTTGTGTATCTGGTTGCTTGGGCAAGTTGCCTTACTTCGCAAATGCAAAGATATTAAATTTCTATTCAGATTATTAAAAAAGAGCTTCTTCATGTTTTACCGCATGACTTGTTCTGTTTACGGTGCATTAGGTGTTTACTATAGTGATAGAAAAACGCCACCTTCTCTGTTTCTCTCTCTTCTCCTTTGTAACAGCTGTTTCTTCAGAAGGACTTGCTGATTACCCGTGCCCCCAACAGCATCTAACAAGATTTCATTTAAAAAAGAAAAATGTAATATGTATGCTTGCCTTTATTTTGTTCAGTTTTGATTTCTAAAGGTAACAGCTAGTGTCAGGTTTCTCAAACTGCTCCTTCTATTTCTTGTTTTCAATTGAAACGGTGTGCTGTGTCAGCAAAACCCACAGCTCACTGCCATGCTCTCCTTTGTGTGGCAGTCGTTTGACACACAAACTAGCAGCTGCTCTTAAAGGACCCTGCAAATTAACCGTATTAAAGATACAAAACATGAAGGGGTTCTTTTTCATGACGGTGGGAAGCTTTCTTAACTACATTTAATTCAAGGGTAAACCTTTCTTGCCATAATTAAAAAGAGGAGTGAAATAGGAGCGTGTTTTATGTACAACGGGACTGCTAACACCAAGAAGATGGGATGAGATGGGATGAGAATAGCCCATGGAGGAGTTACAGGCTCAGTTCTTCCAAGAATTATCCTGACACCTGAGCCATAGCCGCGTGTGCTTTTTGAGCATAAGAGGCAGTGTCCTCTGCCTGCTGTCACTGCAGATGTTTGTGTTGTGTTCAGCTCATACGCATGAGTGTCACCAGTGTGAGAGCTTTTGGGAAGAGCTTGAAGATGCTGAAAACAGTCTTGCATCCTTTGGGACACTCCCGTTTTTCAGTGAAGTTACACAGGACCCTGTGGCTCTGTGTGGTCTGTTAGCAGATAGCATCTGTGCAATGCACTAAGTATGAAATGTTGAAATAGAGCCCTGCAATCGGTACTTGGAAAACTATTTTGTTTGGGTTGGTTTTTGGCCAAATTTTAGCCAAAACTGGAAAAGGTAACTTTCAATGGTTTTGGTAATTTTGGGGGGGGAATTGTTGTATTTATCTCAGGAGAAAGAAAAGACCCCAAAAGATGAGCCAGACAGAGTCTTTCTATTAGGATGACTTTTTAAACTTAAAGTGCAACTTTTTACGCTTGCGTTTATGTGAGGAAAATGCACTCTGGTTTAAGTCAGTGCCGCCCAATCTGTGCTTCAAAGACAGTTATACCCCACAGAGGAGATTGCAACAATCTGTGGGCAGTGAGGCAAGAAAGCATGGCCAGAGGAGAGGAAGCAAGCTGGAGATAATTTTCCAGAGGAGAAAAAGAAAACCTAGAGTGTGAGTACCAGGAAGTCAAACTACCACTAGGACGTTACGGCTGCCCATTCGCACTGCAAAAGCTTCGCGCTGTGGCAGCATCCAGTCTTCTCCTCTGTGCTTAAATCTGAACCAAACTAACACAAATGGTGAGCAGAACTTCCTGTACTCCGAAAGGAAAAGGGCCACAGGCTCCTCAAAACTTGCTAAGGACTTGACTATTACCAATCTGTTTTATCCTGCAGATACTCAGGTTTCATTGCATCAGTGGGCAGAGGGACAAAGCTTTGAAGCAGATAAGCTGTGTCACGTTGCTAGAAACACAGGTGTGTCCACTCACAAGTGGTAAATGGGCTTAAGGTATGTGTCCTTCCTTGAGTAATTCCAAATCAGTGTGAAAGTTTTGATAAATATTGCAGACTTTGAGTGAAAATAGAAAAAAAGCAGAAAATTCATGACCATATTGTTCATGGGTTTTAGAAATTGTCCCTTACCCAGCATTAACGCCTAAGAAGGAAGAAAGCCTTGTGCTGTATTTCTTCAGAACACTTAAAAGTGTTAAAGGTCTGTAATAAATTTTTAGAAATATACATGCGAATTAGTTTCTTCCTGTTCTGCTGCTGTTCTTCTGGAGAAGATAGCCTGTTGTTGCAGGTACTTGATGAGCTGCACCTATAATTTTGATAAATATTTACTGATCCAATGCTTTATCAGAAACCAGAAAACTTAAGGGGTTTAGTTCCTCGGGCTCCCAGCAACCTCTCATTTTAATGTGTATGAAACATTCATCCTTCATCAGAATTGCATAAAGTAGTTTGTTAATTTGTAGTAAGAGATTTTATGTCAACCTGACATGTTTACTTTGGCTCTGTCATATAAATGATGCCAACCATACAGCATTCAATTGGAAAATGCCTACCAAAGGTCTCTTTCATGAGTGGAGCTTGCAAGTATTGGGAGAAGCCAAAGGGTCTTATAAAAGAACTTACATTTGCAAGGGGAAGAGGAAAGATGGTAGTTCCCTCTTGACATCCCAGCAAAAGTCCTCTGCTGGCAGCAAGAGCAGCACTAACCTTGATAAGTCAGGAGGAATATGTATGTCTGGGCAGACCCCAAAGGACTGACAACGTTTATCCACTGGAAACAGAAAGTAGTGGGATTTAGGGCTGCGGTAACTTCCACACAAAGGTCCAAGTGTAGCCTAAAAAAATCCTGTGAGACGTTTCAGGGAGTGTCAACAGGCCCCATTGGCCTGGAAGGCACTGTAGGTCTTGAACAAGAAGAAACTGGGTTAAACTGTACATAGGGCCAGATCATCTAAATCAGCAGAGTTGCATCGAATGTATCAAGTGACCTGTTAACCATTAAGCAGGCTGACGAGAGTTTGTGATTTAGTCTGAGCATGATGTGCGTATCAAGTGAGGGTCAGTGCAGTGAGAGCAACATGTTTTATCTGGACCCTGAAAATAACTACTTGTTTATTTTCCATAAAGGTCTGACAGGATCCTACCTCCTGTCCTAAACAGGCCTGCAGATCAGTTTTTAAAGCTCAAGCAGTCCCCAAAAACATCAATCTAGTTGTGTGTTGGGATATAAAAGTTGCAAATCCTGGCCACTTTTTCTGGTTAAGAACAGCGTAGTGATGTTTTTTTCTGTTTCTCACTGATGGAATTGCAGAAGGAATGAGCAATATGCAGGCTTGGCCTTATCCAGGAGCAATGCAAATCATCAGTTTTTCCGTTGTCTGCAGGGGCCTTTTATCTGGCCAATTGTACTGTTTGGCAAATGGTATGCAAATGAAATGCTTAATACAGAAAACCACACAATTGAAAGCTTAGATTGGCTTTGGTGGTGCAGTAATATCTGAAGTGACAATGCAAATCGTGAACCAGATCTTCAACTGGAATGTCAACATACGAACAATTTACAAATCTGACAATATTTGGTGAAAGCATTTGTGACTAGATTTGACTAATTGATAAGTTCAATACTTTCACAGTCCGTCCACAGTGATCCAAGTAGAAATACGGGTGAAAATCATCCAATACATTGCTAGCTACAGATTATTCTTTCAGTAACTTTAAATGAGGCCAGCCACTGTTCAGTGCTTTTATTTAGCAATGGAAAAAAAGGTAGGAGCCCTCCTGTGGTCAAAATACACCTCTCCAGCTAACTCATATTCCCTTTAATGATAAGCAATTCAGCTGATAAAAAGCTTCATTCTAGTTAGTATATTCATTGCAAGCTATTTTAAAGATATTTTTAAAATTATTAACACTTCTGTCATCCTGCAACTGTGGCTAAGCTAAGCCAATTGTTTTGAAAATTTCCACATCAAATTCAAGGAAAGCTATAAGCACCAAAACCAAATAAATTAAGCAAAGGTCTTAGGCAGAAAAAGAGTTTCCGTGAGTTCCCAATGTTGTGTGCTACACATCCTACCTGAGCGCAGAAGGAGTCTAAAATAAGCGGAACAAGCTCCAGTTTACATGCTCCATAGGCATATATGTCCCTGAGCAGTGAGGTCCTCATCCATGCCTGGAGGTGTCACACATTGCATAAAGCAAATAACTACTGATAACAGTACTTTGGCATGTATTTGGCACTGAAGTGAATGACTACCCCTGGGACAGTGTGACTGTGACTGGGAATTCTGATGGTTCTCTGGGAATAAGGACTTTTTTTGATAAGTCCTTAAGAATACATTTTTACACTTCTCCATTGCTGAAGTGCTTTATAAGCCATAGAGAAAGGAAAAAAGACACCGCAGCAAACAGTGTGTGTCATAGTTATGAAAAGATACTCAGTAAAAAATTGCTTCCTACTCACATTAACAAAATGTAGTTACAGCCAGCTTGATTTTTAATTCAGAGCTCCCTTAGTGAGGATTTATGGCAACACCATATTAGGGTTAGTACTTCCATTCTCACTGAAGCACTCCAGTAGCTAACACATGTGAGGTAACTAACTGGCACAGACGTTGCAGCCCGGGATCAGCGTAAACATCATTTTGCTAAGCATTTGTGGGAAGAAGGGAAGAGGAAAATTTACAGCTTGGTGTCTTTGCTCTCCTGCTCATACACGGCTGTGAGCACAAGGCCGATCCCCAAGGCGCGATAACGCAGTCTCCTCTGATGCTCGCTGTGGCTGTATGGGCATATGGTCACCCCCAGTTTTGAAGTGCTTCTCCTTACTTTCTGCCTTTGACCATGGTTGGTCTGTTTGATCACCATCCCCTGGTCTGGGCATTCCTGGAGCTGAGTCCTGACGTGCGCTTGCACCCTCGCCCTCTTCTCACTGTCAGCAGCATGCACAGACTGCTGGTTTATGGTTTGTTTTCAGCGTACTTGCTCACATGCTAGTTCATGACCAGAGCACTCAGCACATTGTGCAATTAAATCTTCAATCTGACTCTCCTTATATGTGGTGCAGAGTGTCTTTATAGCACAGCCTTGTAACTATTAAGAAGGATGCTAATGTGCATTGTGTGTCTGATTTATCATATTGAAATCAGTGTCAAAGATCTTGTTTTTTACATTAGGATGGGACTGGGTCTAACGCAGCTTTGAGTGTCTCTTCATTACCAGGAGATAATTGCAAGATGTAGTGTACTTTTGAAAGTAAATTACTTCTCATTGTGCTTTTGTTTGCAGTCTCCTGGAATAAAATCACCGAGCACACTCAGAGATGCTTTATCTACTCCTGAAATGCATTGCAATACGCAATTGGGAATAAAAATGTCTGAATCTTCTTTGGTTAAAGATTGCTGCTCATCCTACCACTTACCAGGTAAGCAGGAAGCAGAAGCAGGTAAACTGTAGTGTTCAAAGTGCAAGCTACTGCCTACTTTTCTTTAAGAGGAGAAGGAAAGACCTACGAAGAATAAATGGGATTGCTAGATACAGCACTTCTAAAAATGGTAAGATAGCTATCTTAAAGCCCCACTTGAAAAGACATACTTTCCTTTCACCGAATATCCTACCTTCATCTTGAGGTCAGCTTCCTGGGGAAGTTCACCTGAACTGTATGAACTGAATGAACTAACTGTAACAGTCAATGAAAGCCAACTCTATAAGGTTATTAAACAAAGGGAAATCGTATAGCTAATATAGCACTCTGAAATGTCATTGCCAACCCAATATTACATTTTTGCCTGATGCAGGCAGGAGGTTGTCATAATTTTAAATTTAAAACATGGTTTGTCATAATGAAGAGCTACTCCTGTCGCTAAATGTGCAGTTTGTCTTACTGGTGTCTGGCATTAAAGAAGACAGAAAACCACTACATGCTCAAACTGTTGCTGTTTTCCCAAGCCAGACCACAGACTGGGCTTACGCTGCTCTCAGTGCTGACCAGCTGTGACTTCTGCTCTCCTACACAGGAGCACTGAGCTCTCAGGAGGAACAGAAATTGCCTTTGATGAAGGCAATTCCTCAGCCCTTCAGAGGACAGGCAGGGAGACATTGCGTGCTATCCTTAACCATGAAGGCACTTCAGCTCCCTGGGTGAGAACTCCACTTTCTTTGATTTCATTGTAGAAACTAACAGGGGAAATGGGGATAAAAGGGAAGATGAGATGATTTTTAAAATTCTTGCCATTTTTGTAAGTGTTGCCGAAAATTCACAAGCTCCTTGATTGATCCATAAACATTTAGTTAAATTTGCTTCCTTTACAATTGGGGTTAGTCTGGATTAAAACCAAATATAGTGAGTGCTGTCTAACCTGGTAGCAGCAGGAAACCAGCTGTAAGCCAGACAGTCTTCAGTGACAGAACTACTGAAAAATGAAACAAAGAAGTTGTGACTAGACATCAGAAATAAAATCGTGAGCATGTCGTCGTTTTGAAACAAAATCAACAAATGCATTGACTGTTCTCAAAAAAACTCCTGGGTAGCAGCAGTTGTTCTGTACCTCCAGCACCAAAGGCCAGCTCGTGTCAAGCTCTCAGAAACACACAGAGAGGAGCACTGTACTCGCTTCTCATCTTGGTGTGCTAGGCAAATATGGGTAAAAAATTTAACCTCTGTGTGTTTTGGCTCACCCCAGGTCTCTCCTGTTTTGACCCTAAGCCCTCAGAGCAAGGAACCCCTCTCTTTGATGTGGCCACAACTACCAGGTCCTCAGACCAATTTGCTCTGCTTTAATGTAGATAGTGGGGATGCCTCAAGAGTTAGAAGCTCTTGGCTGGCTTTTCCCCACTTGGGAAAGTTGCTGTCACCTCTTCCCTACCGATGTTTATTGACAGTCAAGTCCGGAGGTACTGCAGATCTACTACTGCCACCATTCAGCCAATGCTAAGCTGCTCCATCCCTCCTTTGCCCTGAGCCTGAAGGAGAATAGAGAGCTCCAGCTTCGCCCATGTGACCCCTCTGTAGGGTTTGGTCCAGCAGGCATCTTCAAAGCTTCCCCAACACAACCAGCAGAACTGAGCTGAAATGCAGTTCTGGTTGCTTTTCCTATAAAAGCCAGCAGCAGCAAGGACAGAGAGCTGTGTCATGGAGGGAGCAGGACTCTCAGGATCAGTTCCTGCCTTTGCCTGAGGGGATTCAACCCCACGTCTTCCATGAGATGGTCCTGTGTTCCGGCCACAGGCCCTTACAACCCACCTGCTGAAGCCGTACCTCTGTGCAAAACAGAAATAAAAATGTACCAGGCAAAAAAGAGAGAAAGGAAGAGTGTGAGTATGTCGTTCAACATTGAGGAGGAAGGAGATATAAGCCTGGTTGCTGCCATCAGTTATTTTATCAACAACTGATACAGGTAAAATATGCAAACAATCCTGGGACTGTACCAGAGCTATTTTTCATAGCAGTAGCAAATTACTTGTGTTGGAATTACATAATAAATGGCCTCAGAGCTCATCTGGGGGGAATGCACAGCGATTCTGTGGTGATAGCTCTTGAATATAAACTCCTGCTCCTTTCCCACTTCTGACTGTGGAAATTAATTACCCGGATGACTTCATACTGAACAAGAGCCGAATTTTTCAATTGTATGGGAAAATAGATCAGAAACAGTTTATTTTCTGGACTGCATTTTTTTTCGTTCCAAAACAAATAATACTTTTGATGTGATTCTGTAACAGTCTGCCTGTGACCTGCTCGCAGTATTTTAACACTGGACATATTCCCTTCAGCAGGTGCTGTACTATTCCATGTAATGCTGAATTATTATAAGTTCAAAGTCAGTTTCAATGTTAAATAGTGGAGGTATGGCAGTGGCATTTTCCCTCTCGGAGGAAATACTTGAACAGGTAAAATAAGTTGTTTGAATTAAGAATAGACAGGAAAGGGACTGGCAGATGTGACATCATGGACAAATAATTGCATGTCTTAATTTCACTATTAAGGATGCGTATAGCAAAAAAAAAGCAGGATTTGAAGGCTCAGTCTCTCAGTAATGATACAGCTGTACCCACAAATAGAGCTTTTTTGGGACCAGCCCTTCAAGGTTAGTGGTGAGGGCAGAATTGCTGGAGTCGTGGTACTTTGCTGCTTAGTTAAAATACTGAAGGAACAAGGGAAGCAAGAAGAGTCTTGGGGCAGGATGGCTCTGTGCAGGGTCTGTGGGGTGGTCAGCAGGCATCTGTGAGGAACACCTTCTTCTCAGCACCCCTCAAGCCTTTCTGCTCATGGTGAGTCTTACAGTCTCTTTCAAAGTTGTGAAGCAGTTCCTACCCCTCAACTGCAGTGAAAGACTCTGCAAATTTTACAGACATCCACCACTCGAATCTCTTTGCATCTGCCCAGCCACTCTTGAACATTTATGCCTTAGTCAAGTAAATATCTTGTATGTACATTTTCTATCACTAGTATCTCCTACTACACCCAACCATGTAGAGCTGCTTTGCTGTCCACCTGCATGCAGCAGGGCTGAGTGCCACTCAGCTTTGCTTCAGTCCATAGGCAACGCCAGGCTTCAGAGAAAACCAGGCTCCTGGTGCTTTGGCAGGTAATACAGGAGAGGAAGCAAAGGAGAGTGGCATCCCAGTGTCTGTAGCTCATGATCTGCAAAATGCCACTGAAAGTAATATTTAATAAGCAAATATTAGCCCTACTGCTGGAAGCAGTCTTCAGTCTTCACCCTGTTCTGCAAAGCTGCCCAACCCAGTCTGAACTTTTTTTCTTTATGTCATTTTTACTGAACTACATTTCAAGTCCTCTGCTAAAAGTCCTCAAATTCAGATACAGTCGGGGAGATCAGGGGAATAAATCGTATTGACCTTTTTGAAGTGTATTAAAATTAACTGCAGAAAGGAATTAACATGTTTAAAGTTTGTCCATAAATAAATTAATAAGCCTTGAGTAAGCACTGCTCTGGTATGTCAGACATTTGAAGCTGACTTACGGAAGGAAGGGGTTCGGGTAATAACTGTGATGTGTAACAGATGGTTGCTCTTTCCTTGGAGAGAAGCAGAAGACTGAGTAGTGGATAAAGGACACTGATGCTAAAGAAAAAAAATAACAGTACTTTGGCACGTATTTGGCACTGAAGTGAATGACTACCCCTGGGACAGTGTGACTGTGACTGGGAATTCTGATGGTTCTCTGGGAATAAGGACTTTTTTTGATAAGTCCTTAAGAATACATTTTTACACTTCTCCATTGCTGAAGTGCTTTATAAGCCATAGAGAANGGAGTATGTGGGTAAGAACAGGCACCACCTATTCCTGTCACTACCCAATGCCTGTCCTGCTCGGGGAACGGGCTTCACATGCACCCCGAGATGTTCTGATGACAACCCAGGTAGGCTCCTGGACAGAGATTGCCCCTCCAGACCTGAGGGCTACACTGAGGCCTGCTAGCAGTTAAACTGCCCTCTTAAGGAATGACACAGCCATTATTTTTGTTAATTACCTAGTGTTTTCCCTATTTTGCTGAAGTTTTACAATGAATTTGGCTCAAAAAGAACATTTAGTCATGTAACAGAATAATACGTTGTTGTAGGGAGGGGGGCAGAAATAAGAGCGTGACAGCTTCCTCTGTGTAGTATCATGTATTTTTTAATGTGAACCTGTTCAAATTACTCTTTTTGAACTGACTGCTTAGCAGGGGCTGTCTAGGTAGGAAATGTGATCCTGTTTGTCACAGACTGTCAATGTGTGAATGGAACTGCTAAATTGATTTACAGTGTTTTAGCACAGCTACTCCTGCACATGCCAGGCTAGAGTTACAGAACAATTAGTGTGAAGACATCAGCGGTATTACTTGTGAAAGGTCTGTTAACGTTCTGTAATTAGGCCAATCTAACCACAATTATTTATGAGCTGTAGTTGGCAAAAAATATTCTCAAAAAGTTAATTACAGTAGACAGTGACCAAGGAAGTCCTGATCTGTAAATGTTTTGCAGCTAAAACACTTATATAGGTACTTTCATTAAGAAATTTTTATATCTTCCCTACTTCTTGCTTAGAACATGTTCTGAGAGCACATATAAAGGAGATGTTACTCTTCAGACAAGATGCAGAAGTGGAATGTGTGCATCCTCTTAGCCCCAAACAGGCTCACTTAAGATGATTTAAATTAACCTTTTTTCCTTTGCTTTGCCATGGAGCAAGGAGGTGTACATGTGCTTCCAGCAAAAATGCCATTTGTGTTATTTCAGTCTTTACAGATAAAGTCTTTACACCTTCTTCCTGATTCTTTGGGAATGTTTTCCTGACTGAAGACCAATGGTCAACTGTGACCTGAACATGAGCTTTTTTAAAGTGCCCCAGCAGCAGACCAAGATGCAGATTATCGTTTGCTCCCCTGAGATCCCTTGAGAGTTCTCACATTCACAAGTAAAGTGCGTTCAGTTCCTTGTGTTTTTACCTGAATAAAGTAAATCGAATATACAGCTTATTCTGCAGACAATAGTACTTGCTGCTGTTTATCAATATGGTATTTAATTATTTCTTAGATTTTTCAGAGTCACCAAGTAAGCATACGTATCTGTCCTCAACAGCTTGTACTGTGGGGAGGTGAAGACCGTTTCTCTCAGTCTCCGGTTTTCTAAGGGCAAAAGGATTCTGTGTAGGAGCCAAGACCCTTAACTGTAATGTTTTAATCATCTCTGGCAGCAGCAGTGCAAAACATTCAGTGAAAGCAGATCAGACCTGGGGAAGAGAGCTAATGGAAGCAAGGTGACTGAAGTGATGCTTCCCGCAGGCTTGTGTCTTGGTTTGAGGGATGTCATCCTCACATGCTTGGTTTAGGTCTGAACCCAAATTTATTCTCCAGCTTGTGGTCCGTCTATCCAGCTGCCACCATGCAGCCAGGCTGTTGTGTCCCATAGCTTGGATTTGAGGCCTTTGTGGGAAGGAGAGGCCGAGGCAAACCTTTGTGAGCAGCATGGCCTCCATCGCTGAGGATGAAGCAACAGTGGGTCACACACAAGTTTATGCCAAGTGATGGCATCCGGCAGGAATAGCTTCTAAAATCAGCTTTCCACTGTGCAGGTGGAAGTGGGGTCCTTACTGCAAATACAGGCAGACTGCCTTGAAGCGCCTTGCACAGCCCCGTTTGCCTTTGCAGTGGCTGGGAAGAGAAGTGGTTGTGGAGCCATGCAGGCAACTCACATTTGGTCTTTGCTCTTGGGGCTGCCTCCTAACAAGTCGCTGGGCAAAGAGTGGGAGACTTGTTGGGCATGAGGCAGTCTTGGCTAAACTTGCACCGTGTCCGTCACCTTTGTTAGATAAACTCTTACTAACATGCAAAAAGTGGCAGAGAAAGCATCCAGATGAAAGTTCTTTTTTGGTATGGTCTTCTTTTGCTTTCTCAGGTATATAAAAAAAAAAAAAATAGGAAAAAGGCTTTTTAAATGTTAGAAATGGATTTAAAAAAATCAATTATTCCATCAGTCTTCAAATTTTCTAATGCTGTTGTTAAGTATTTCTTCAGGTATCTTTGATTGGAGTAATATGGAAAATAAAGGCCATTATGGTAAAATAAGAGGTTGGTGACTTGTGCCGATAAACTTGTTAATATTTAGAGTACGATAAAAATCTCTTGGCCCTTGTTCGGTCTCATTTGTTGTAACACTTTCTGACAGGTTTGCATGAAACTGAATCCACGCTGGAGAACTGAGACACTCGCTTTACTGGGCAATTGTCTAAGACTCAAGATTAAAGCTGTGGATTCTAACAAGCTGAGTATTGTTTCCTTAAAGCCTTCTTAGCTTTTATATATTGTGTTTACATTCTTATTAAAGCACACCAGCCTGTATATCTAATAATAAACACTACTGATTCCCTTGATAAACTGCTGGTTTGTCCCCTGGTTTCTAGTCCCTTTTCTTATCTGATCTCTGCTCACGTATGGTGTTTTTTTCCTCTCTGATCTCTCAGTTTGCCTTCATTACACATCTCAGGGGCTGCTGAGAAGGCTGGTCTCAAATAGCACTTGCTTTTGAAGATTTGATTCCTTGATTTGGGGACCTAAAAGCTCTTGGCTGGTTTATAATTCAATGATTGGGTTTTTTTTCTCCAATACTACATGCATTTGTGTACGTTCTTTCTCTGGCCTTAAGTATAGTGATATATTTACACAGATAGGCAGTGTATTTCATAAACACTACAACTGGCAAATTTTGATGAATCTTATGAGATAATCTATATGGATTGTGTGTCTGTGTGTATTATCACAATTTCCAAATCACTCTAATATTTCTAAAAGTTCACTGCGTATGAGTTTTATTATACTATCAGCGAAACGAAACATATGAAAAGCTGCTGACATATAAGCCTTCATATCACCACATTATTACTACTCATGAAAACCCCGAAACAAAGATCTAAAATAAAAAGCAACTGGAAACTTTACTAAGCTCTCAGATATATCAGATACTGCTAAAAACTTCTTGTCCTAGCAGTTTTTTTCTGGGCAGTTTCCTGTACAATTTGCATAAGAAGGGTTTGTACGTGGCAATAGCAGGCAGGAGTTGCTTGATGCAGAGGAGAGTAGTGATTTGAGAATTCAAGTTGGACTGTCACTTCCTACATCAAGTAAATGTGGGAAGCCAATGGCAATGTTTGTCAGAGACATGGACAAATAGGGGCCAGGTCAGGCAATGCTGGTGGTGCTTGAAGGATGGGAAGCAATGGCAGATAAGAGAAAAAAACAGCCAAGACTGGTAAAATCACTTTGAAATTGTTGACACAAACCTTGAACTTGATGTGGGGCAACAGGGTAAAAAGATGATCTTAGCTGCTGTGGGGATCATATGAAAACTTTCTGGCCCTGGCCTTGCTAATGTATAAGGTGATGTAAGTTGGTGCAATTTCAATGTCAAGGGACTTTAAACAAAATTCCTCTCCTCTTCTGTCCATTTTTATTTTCTTATGGCCTATTACGTGTAAATCACATCTATATACTCTCCACTGGGCATAGGCTGGGTAGATGCACTGTTGATTTAAGAAAGCTTACCTGAGTCTAGAGAGGTGTGCCTTGCTTTAAGAGATCTGATCCTTATCCACCCCTTTGAAATTAGTCCAGTGTGCCATAATTCCCCTCTTTAATTCTGATCCATACATTTGCATATTTGCTGAGCTACTTCACATCATTTTTCTACTGAAAATATTGCCACAGCTGTCAAGCTGCAGAAATTATTTCTGAATCCAGTGCCACTGCTGTGCAAATGGGAGCAGAATTCAGACTCTTAGGCAAATATCTGAAGCCTAATTATTATCCTGATCTAATGAATCTGATAATAATAATTACTGGAATAGTACCTCTGAAAACACATGTTCACAGTGCAGGTCCACGGTCACTGCCTCCTATTGTATCCCATTTTTTTATACTGAGACTGACAATGCAATTGTAAGACTATGTGGGTATAGTTTTTGTTGTGATTAAACAAACTCTTGTTGGATCTTTTTGACATTCAGCTGTTGCTGAAGATGTTAAAGCAAAAGTAAATNCCCAGTTTTTTATACTGAGACTGACAATGCAATTGTAAGACTATGTGGGTATAGTTTTTGTTGTGATTAAACAAACTCTTGTTGGATCTTTTTGACATTCAGCTGTTGCTGAAGATGTTAAAGCAAAAGTAAATGTACTAATCATTTGTAACAAAGCGGCCTAATCCACGCTGACCTACAATTTGTTTAGGATCCTTTGGAGCGACAAAGAGATTAAAGTGTATAAAAAAGAAGACAGTAAACAGTGGGTCAGAGATTAGAAGTGAAAAAGGAAAAGGCTGGCTTCCCCCGGACCACACACTGATAGTGGACCTTTGGTCAGTGATTGTTAGAAAATGTTTCATGTTTCGTTTTTGCCCAGAACCTTAGAAACAGAAGGTTTGATTGGCACTTGTCATGGCTGATAGAGAGACGAAGATGCTTTGGTAAAAAGGAGAGGGAGGCAGCCGTGTCAAAAGCAAAAGTAGTCAAAGGATGATTCCTCCTTTCTGTGGTTTTGTCTCTTTCTAAATTATTCAAATCTGGGTGGCATCTTAGGATAACTGGCATTTTGACACAGCTTAAAGGATTGTCTCACTAACTCTATTGAACTAAGGCTGCCATCCTTTTTAAAAAAAATTATAAAGAGGCAGATCTTCTATAATCTGATATGTATACAAACCAAAGGCAGCTTCAGGCAGGCATCTTAAATATTTTGGAGGGGGAGGGGCAGCAATTTTATCCATTTTGTGACTGATTGTCTTCTGAATCCATCTGCAAGAATGCTACTTATTGGTTTAAAAAAGCCTTTATTTGATTTTCTTTGGAATATCCATAGTTGTTTGCAATGCATCTGGTGGTTACAAACCCAAGTCAGGCCAGCTGGATTAGAATCAACAAACGTAGGGAATTTTCTCAGTCGAAAGAAGGTACCTCACCAATAGGCAATCTCCTCTATTGATGGTCCTCCTGATTATGGATTTTTCTTTTAGGGGCAATTTTCTTTCTTCTTTCTTTTCAGAAATGGACCGTGTCCTCCCTTAGAGCTTTGTCTGACCCACGCTGGCCTGCTGTAAATGGGCTCCCCAGGGTTAGGAGCTCCTCTGTCATTCTAAGCTGCCATTTTACGGTTTGGTGTCCTCTTCACTTATCCATAACCAAAGCCAAATCCTGCTCACTTCATTCACAGGAATCACCCACTGAAATAAATAATTGCATACATTTGGCAGGATTACATGTCCAGTGGCATTCTTTGCTAAATTATTAAAATCATTCAGCAAAGCCCATACTTCTCACACAGTTACAACCATCCCAATTGGCTGCAGTTAGCAGGAAAAATATCATCTTGGTGCTTGTACTGATGTATTTGCTTTGAGCTCCTAGCAAGCCAACCATGGGCTTTCATTGTCTGGCTCAATTTTTTAATTCCTAGTGAAGAAAGTCTTTGGTTGTCTGAAAGGGCCAGCTATATTGGGCAGACTCCTGGCAAGTAGAGTGCCCAGCGTGTTTCAGAGGTTCTTCATCCCCACCCAAGAATGGCCAGCAAGCTAAAGGCTTCCTAATGGACAGATTAAAGTGTCAAATAAAACTAACTGCTCCAGCACAGCTTTTAATGATAAAAGGCTGAACTCTAGACAGATTTGGCTGATTTTTTTTTTCCTAGCAACCATTTTAGCCCCTGAGATGAATCTTCCAGACTTTTATGAAGAGGGCATGCACGGTCATTATTCCAACAACACAGACCAAGGTAGTTGTGCAAAGTTTCTGAGGACACAACTGAAATGAGAGTACTCTCTACACTGGTAATGTGAGGGAAGCACCTTTTTACTCGGCAACAGAAGTAGGAACACTCGGTGCTTTGAACTGTTACATCACGTTTTTCTTAATTGTTCACCAAAGAAGAGCCAAAAGAGATGGACACCTGGTGTCTAATAATTTGTTTTCTTATTTGGAACAATTCTTATTATTCATACCTTTATGTATGATTTACCTTTTGTAGTCTAGCATTATAAGAACCAGTTGAAGATTCACATGTAAATTAACATAGCTTTTGCACTGGAGGTGAGATTGCTAAACTCTGTGGAAGGCCTGCATGAGACCCTTCATGCAGGCTTGGGTAGACCTCCCAGCCTGGATTACTGAAACCCCCAAGATCCGGAGCAGTGATAGGATGAAGATGAGGAGGAAACATGAGTCTTTCACATTAATTCAAAACTCAAGAAGTTTCAGATCCCCCTTGCCAAGGTACTAAAAATATGACCATCTCTGGCTTCTAAGATGGCGAGTTTTTATGTCTAAGCTTGTGTATGATTCCAGAGATCAAAAGGAAGAGGGTAGCTGCACCATTAGAAACAAACCCCTGCCCTCACTGTTTTNAAAGGCTCAGATCCCCCTTGCCAAGGTACTGAAAATATGACCATCTCTGGCTTCTAAGATGGTGAGTTTTTATGTCTAAGCTTGTGTATGATTCCAGAGATCAAAAGGAAGAGGGTAGCTGCACCATTAGAAACAAACCCCTGCCCTCACTGTTTTCTATTGTGTTGCCATACTTCAGACATGATCGTGGTTATCAAATAACGCTTAATCAGCAGGAAAACACTCCTGAAGATTATATCCTCTGTTAAGGGATCTCTCATGATAGCCAAAGAGAGAGAGGGCGTTTATTTTCAAAACTACATAATGCACTCAAAAGCCAAGCAAGCCTTCCTTTTACACAATTGAACCAATTTGTGTGTATGAAATAATTGAATTGTCATGTGCAATTGCGCAGAAGAAATTCTGAATCTGCACCAGTGACATGCATGAAAGTTACAATTTTTTGCACATGCGGTTCAAGCGGCTCTGCTATACAATCCTGACCCAAAGAATTTTCAAATGCTCTGTTTCATCTGATTAGAACTGAAAACATCCTTTGTGATGTCACTGTATGATTGGCAAATAAGGCTTGCATCCTGTAATGTATAAGACTTCACAGGCTCCAGTATTAGATTCCAGATTTAAATTAGACAGCAACAAATAAAGCAAAATACTGACCCACCAGAATATCCTAAACTGGAATTATTTGTCCAGATTGCTGAAATCAGTGGCCTTAATGTGCTGACTGTATGATCTGTATTTCCCTCAAACTGTGAAATTAGATTCCTTTTATGGATCCATCACGGTAGTATTGAGCCATTAGATACATCATACTACACTTGTCAGCCAGCCTTCCCTGTTCTTCAGGACTGTAAAGCATATTAAGCAGACAATAATAGTACCCTTCAGGATGATTAGGTTGTCACGTTTTCCAGACGAATAATGTACTTTGCTCCTGTATCCCAGAGGCAGCAGAGGGCTTCTTTGAAACCCAGGTCCTCCATGCTCCACTTGCAGACAGTGGTGCTGAGAACATTTCTTCCCCTCTGCTGTCGAGTTTCCTTCTCTGATTCTCCCAGTGTGGTACCTATGAAAGTCAGCACAGATGCCAGGTCTTCAGCCAGCCACGCTTCATCCCGCAGTGCCAGTTCCTGGAAAGAGGCTGAAATATGCTGGCAGACTGCAGAGTCACAACACAGAATGAAAAGAAAGTTGTTCAAACAACGTCTAATGGACTTAATCCCCACTTCCTGCCCTTTCAGGATAACAACCAAGTTTCAAAAGCAGAGCAAACTAATACACAACTCCTAGGAACAGTTTGACAAAGTTAAAACATCCATCAGACTGGAACTGGTTGCAACTAACGGTCTCTCAAGAGGCTAGAAAGGTGAAAGACAAATTTCTTTTGTGAGTGTTTCAATCTGTCCAGTGACCTGTAGCCTGGCATGGCCAGGCGTGAAAAACACAGCCTGCCCAGAGCAGTCCCTGCCCTCCTGGCCTCATCAGCCCAATTTCCTTACTGCATATGCCAAGGCCTGGAGCTGTTTTGGTGCCATGAAGGGAAAATTGCATCTGGGTGTTGTAGATGTTAAATTTAACTTAAGTAGGACCAAGCTTGCATCCAACTATGTTTCCTGCTTGGAGTCAAGAAGTATTTCAGTGGCCAGTTTCAGGTGCATCACCGTTACGTTTACCTCTTTCAGTAGCTGCTCCCTTTGTTTGTTTGTATCTGTGCAAGAAAAAAAGCACAACCCAAAACCCCACTGATACGTGTTCCCTGTTGCTTCTCAGGAAGCTCCCTCCCAAGGAGGAGAGTGGATGATATGGTGTCATTGACTTTAGGCCTCCTCCAGCTGCATCACAAGTACCATGGCTGCGGTGCAAAGTCATGATCTGTTTTGAAGGATCAATTCTGTACTTGCCAGTTTCATGTCACGTAAGGTGATGATCATCTGGGCCACTTTTTTTTTCCTGTATCAGGTCTTTTTCATTCTCTTTCAGGTGGCATTAAGCCAGCAAGGGAACATTAGTGTTGCATAACTCTGTGTTGTACCTTTCTGGATGCCTTGACAGAAATGCACTGTGAACTGTGTGTTCATGCCTGGTTTGGATCCCATTTGCAGTGTTGGGACCTGCTACAGCATGTTATGCTGTTAATAATCATAGTGGTGTCACGTAAGTCTTTTGAGGTGTCAACGTCAATGTGAGCTTTTCCACCACCACAGGAGTACATGTATGTGGAAGCGAGCTGTTGGGTTTCCTGCCCTGTTGTCGTGCCAGTGCTCCTCTTCTGGGCTGGGGCATCCTCCTCCTCCAAATTGCTGCTGACAGCTCCTAACAGCACAAGCAGTGGCCCCGCAGCCACTTTTCGCATCCATGCTTGCTGTCGGGAAGATTCACGCTGAAAATGCCAATGAAGTAAATTATATGCTATTGTACAATCATGCTACAATCATTTCTGTAGAAAATGTGCCTTTAATAAGTGCATTGTAAGAAGTTCCCTTCTCTTTTGTGTTTAGCATAATGAAGCTTCAGACAGTGTTTTAAAGAAAGCATAGCAGTCACTAAGCTCTTATTTCTGTGTTTATTTATCCAGCAATTTACATTAAGCGACAAGTATAATTAGCTTTTCTGGATAAACACTAAGCAAACTGAGAGTATTTTAAAAACATAATAGGGCACCCTGCAGTGGTTATCTTTTTTTAATACTTTATTCAAAAGGATACTCCCAGATGCCACAGATTCTCCTGTTTAGCACTGCTCAACGGCTGGTGGCTGGTGTTTCAACATCTTTGCTGAGCCTTGCCTGCAGGCAGGTGGCTGCCCTCAGGAGTTGTTAAGGGGCCTTATCCAGCAGAGGATTTAAAAGCGTGCTGCTAGATAGTTTGGCCAAATTAACACTTTCTAACGGTTTAATCAAATCAAAGCAACTGGGCCTTGACTCAGTCACATCATGAAGAGGCTTAATGAGGTGGAGCAAAAGCCAGAGGAAGCCTCAGCGAGGACTGTGCATGAATAACCACCGCAGAGGCACAAATACGGAGGAAGGGCTTGAGGCCGTTGTTCTGAGGTGTGAGTAGATAACGCATTGCAGCTCCTGCCTACAAGGGCCCAATGAACTGGTGCTCCTGGGCCTTTGTGTCTAAAGTTGGGGAGTAAGCCTCAGGTGTTGAGCTGGTGTCTGGGATCATGGCATGCACTGCCCAGGGGAAAGAGGGACCGATGAGCTTTGTTCCTGCTCAGGTTGTTATAGATGATTTTTATTATGCTGTGCCTTCATTTTCACCAAGACAATCACGTGAATCCAGAACTGGCTTCTTTCTATGTACTGTTCTGAGATCCTAGATGTAAGTCAGATTGCATCTGTCCTCTCACCCCCGACAGGGTTCCCTCCTCCTGGTAGACCCCAGCCCTGGAAACCAGTGGTTTCTCTGTGATCGTCACAGCAATCTGCCCAGGAGCATCCATCCCTTGAGACCTTGCATAGCTTCTGCACTGATGTTCCTGCTCAGAGGCCTATGGAGGGAGGTCAGCAGAGTGGAGACCTCATTTGCCCATGAAACTGTAAGATGGAAGTGAGTCTTTATCGGTTGTCTCTCTAGTCAGCAGAGGTACATAATTTCTGCTACCAGTCTGGAAGAACCTACGTCTTTCCGTTGACCTCAGAGAGAGCCTGTTATGTCCTAATTCAGGCTACCTACTAACATTAGCTAGTGAGCAGTGTTTTCCTCCTTTCATGGGCTGCAAAGAAGCTCTTACAAAGCTCTCTGGTCTGGCCTCCCAGGAGCTCTTAGCTACTGCTGTGCTCTGGTAGGGATGGCCATTGGAGCTGTGTGCCCCCTCTATTAGAGTGACAGCAAAAACTCTACAGCTTTGCAGGCTTGTAATGAGACAGCGGCGGTTTCTTTCAGCAGAAGAACAGCAAGGGGTACTAGGAAGGAGAAACTGTGTTTGTGTATCAGGCCTTTCATCTTTCACACCTCCGTACTGAACAGTTGGATATTGCTTATTTTTGGAACAAACAAAATTCAGAAAACACCATCTGCTTCTGGCAAAATGAGCAACACTTGCTAAACCAGAAACACAGTATGCATCAAAATACCTCTGAAAGAACAACAGGTCCCATAAAAATATAACAAAGGCTGAGTTTTTGTTTAATGCCAAAAATATGGATAGAAAGAAATGTTTGCGTTAAATCTAAAATAGAGCTGTACCTAACAGAATCCTAAAATAAACCAAAAATTACTTTGATTTTTTCCTGCATGAAATCAAATTTAGCAACTGCTTATTAATCTGTCTCATCATAAGGCATCTGGGACACCACACGGAAGTTACAACAGCAGTCTGAGTGCATCTTGACTCCTGTGGTGTTATGAGCCTTATGATCCTGTTTTTCCCTTCGGTAAAACCAAAAGCAGTTCAGTCTGACAGTTGTCATCTCAGATGGGTCACTTGTTCAGCTTTGTCTTTCTGAAACACTGCAAGCCAGTGAATGCCCAGTCCAAATCCTTGCCCTAATGAAACAATTCCCTAAACGAAGACCCTTGGAGCAACTCTCTAACTTCATGCTGGGAGAGTGCCTGGATGCTTCTCTGCTTCTCAGAGTATACCTGTTAATAATCATTACTCAGTGTCAGAAAGAGAGACTCTTCAATGATTTATGTAGACAAGAGCATTGCTCTGCTGACATTGCATGGCATGGCTCTTCTCTGGTCGCCTCTTAAGTGGACTGTGAAGAGGCAATTGGACAGCTTTTCCGTGCCATTGGCATCAACATCACATCAATGCTATGTGGACACCGCTCACTTTCAAGGACGGCCTCTGTGAGTGTGTCATCACCTGAACTATCATCCACATGAGTGACGCTTAATGTGCCCTCGGGCTGCTCAAGGCCTCTATCTTCATTGGACCAGCCAGGTAACAAGCTGCTGAAGCAAGTTCTGGGTTTAGAAGACCTTGGCAAACTTGTAATGCTGTCTACAGATTGTGTACATCATATATGAAAAAAAGGGCATGGGCGTCCTTTTGGGAACAGAGGGTAAACCAGGCTATGGGCTCCTAGGATCTCAGCGAAGGGGCTAACCACAGCAAGATCATGCTCATGGAAAACTGCACAACCTTTGGAGCAATGTGGGTGAAGGTGATCTGGCCATGTTGTAGGCATTTTAGCCAACTTGGACAGCTCGAGGTGGATGCAATGCTTCCTGAATAGGTGTGCTGAATAGTGCAGTAAGAGAGAGATATCATCCTTGTAGCCCTGCCTTCCATACCATCTGGGTACTGGAAGGACACTTAGGGATGGCCCTTGAGTCTGTTCAGTGTACATGGTCAGGAAATCAGACCTTGAGAGCATTTCCAGGGACTCTGTTTCCAGCCAGAAGTAATATAACAAATCTAGGCCTCATTCATATTCTCCAATTTATTAATGTGAAATTGTATTAGAGCTGTTGGCCATGGTATTGAGCTGGAAGTTCATGTTCAGCGGGCTATTCATTATGAGCCTCGGATCTTTCTATTAGGAAGTCTTTACATCTGGTCACTTCAAAGCTCATATTGCTTTCCTGTTTTCAGCTAGCCAAACCATCCAGATTACTCTGGATCAGCAACAAAGCTGCATAATAATTTATTATCCTCCCAAGCAACTGGCCTTCTATGGTCTTCCTTAGTGACAAGATTTCCTTGTGCATCATTGACAAAATTGTTACATAGGAGTGGAACAAGATATAGCTCAGTAATTACATTTTTAGACCTGTCAGCCAGTTTTTAACCCACTGAATAGGTAGCGTGATAGCTTTGTGTCATTGTGGTGTCTTAATCAAAATTTCATGTGATACCAAGTGAAATACACAGTAGAAGTCCTAAGTCTATTGCCTATATCAACCTAACCAGTAATCTTATCCAAAAAACAAATCCAGTTAGTTTGACAAGATCTATTTTCATAAACCTGTGTTGACTGGCATTAATTGTATTTCCCTCCTTCCATTCTTTATTAATCAAATCCCTTATCAGCTGCTACACTGTTTTGCCTAGATTTGACATCAAGTTGACAGGTCTATAATTACCTGGGTCGTGCCATTTACCCTTTTTAAACAGTGGCACAATATTAGCTTTCTTCCCAGCTCTGGCACTTCCTCGGTGTTCCGTTAGTGAGGAGCCGAAGAACTGCTCTGATTTCTGTTAAAACTCTTGGAAACAACTTCCCAGGTTGGCTGATATCTAACTTTTGCATTTGCTTTTTGACACTCCTGTAAGCTGCTATTACAATGGAAGGCACTTCATGATCATCCTAAGATTTCATCACATCAGTGAGCTCAGTATAGCAGTTTGGTGGCTTTTTAATTACAGTAAAGGGCTATATATTAAGCACTTCCACTTTTTCGTTATTGTTATTATTAGCATTTATATCTGTTCTTCTTACTGTCAGTAGACCAATGCCATTGTTAGGATTTCTTTTGTTTCTGATATAGTTTAAATCTTCCATTGTGCTCACTTACCTCAAAGCACTGTATGAGCTTTAGGTGAGCAGACTTTCAAAATTACCCACAATTTGACTAAGGAGCTGAGCCCCATGGAAGACAGCAAATTTCCCGGAGTCCTTCACAGCACACCTAGATGTTGCTGCCATGCCTAATTGCATGCCAGTGCAAAATCGTGTGACTCACCCAGAAGAGCCTGGGCAGTTGGGTCTTTGGAGGCTGAGCCCATACTGGCTTCATGGTGCATCCTTTCCTGGGGGAAAACAAGGGTAGCGGTGGGCACTGGTGGACCTTACTGCTTGCTAACTGACCCAAGGACTAAATTTGTCCTTCTATGCAGCTCCTGCGGGACAATAATTAGAAATGTATTCATGACCTGCAGCGAAAAAAGATGCAGAAGGCAGGCGTGAGTATACAGTAATGGGGTGGAGGAAACTCTCAAATATTGAAAAGGTGGCAAAATTCCTTGTCTCAGTGGTGTGGGTGGGAGATAAGCAAAAACATGGCTTAATTCTCTGCTCACCTTCCTCACATTTTGTTGAGAAACACTTTGGTTTTGCTGTGTTTAAACATTAAAACTGTCTTTTGGGGAAGGAGAGGAGAAGATATTATTTTTTAGACAAGTTCCTGCTGTAGTTTACCATTTCATGCTACACTGTGTAGAAGAAAGCAACCCGTGTCCTTTAAATGAAAGTGTGGAGGTGTAGGCAGGGTGCTGGTATCAGGGAAGGGGAGACAAGCGCTCAGTATATAATCAGATAAAGCGAGCTGTATTAGCGTGTTAGCTTTGTCCAAGCTCCTAGCATCTTCAATGGGCCAAAGCGCACTCTTCATTTGTCACCCCAGCGCACCTTTTGTGTGAATAATTTCCCATTGGTATTACCCAGAGCTTGGAGTCGATAGCTGACTAGCCTCTTTGCTTGTACTATTATTTCCAGCAAGCTTCATACATCTGCAATAAATCCAGGAGGATTTGCAAGCGGGCTGAGGAAGCATGAGTGACAGAATGAGTTGATAAGGCCCAAGTCCCTCAGAAACAAAAGGCTTCCCATTTTGTCCTGACAAGACAGGCGCTGCCTTGGAATTGATTTGATTTGATTAAGTTTTTGCCAGCTGACCCCTGAAGTTCATGCAAGTGAAGAATTAAGCTCCCAGTTCTCTCACGCTCACTAGTAAACCTTCACATCTGTGCCAAGCATGAGAGTATCTGTTGTGAGTTGGGATGCCTGTTTGTTTTCATAAAGCAGGATCACTTTGTGATCAGGATGCTTTTTTGTGCTGATGCTTTTTTGATGGTAAGAAACTGAAACGTGTCTAATGACCCACAGCTCTATGGACAGAGCATCTTGGAAGAAAACTTAGTTACAAAGCCATGTATCAAGCTACAATCCTATTGAACTTTAATATACTCTGAAAGGTTAAGACCTAATGAGGTAAGGCATAATAACTTTCTGGAACTTTCATGGTCTGGAAATCCTTATTCTTTTGCTTGTGCCTAACCAGGAAAGCATGAGGCAGAAGTAGCATTAATTGGAAGGTCTGCCTGATATTATAAAGCCAGACCATGCTTGAAAGTCAGCGGAAAATGTTTAGGAGAGTGTAAAAAGGTGCACATCTACTTCTGCTTTGGTAGAAGTGAAGAAAAACTTGGCATGTTGTCTTGCAGAAAGTATGGCAGGAAAGCATGGCTGGACTGGACAGCTGAGCAACCAAATGAAAACCTGGAATCAGAAAATTAAACCTTTCCAAAAAGAATGGGGGCTTGAGAGAAATGGATTTTTTGCATAACAGATGTCATTATTTGAGCTACACAGTAGGGCAACATGTAAGTTTTATCAATCAAGGGCTACAGGTGCTGTGAAATAGATTGCCCTGCCCATCTATTGAGCATGTGTGAGGGGTACGCATAGACCTTCTTCAGTTTCATCCCGCTATATTGAGAATCTTCTGCTACCTGCACACTCTTCATCTAATTGATTGCGTTCACGCATTTACGTCCAGGGAGGCTGAGTTTGGTGATATACAGGACAATTTCTTCCTCCTGGCCTTTGCTATTACACAGCAGAGACTTAGGAACAGCAGACTGGCTGTCCCTTGCTGTTACAATGGCGGTCACACCCTTATTTGCAAAGAACGGTTAATATTTGCATAACCTAGGGACAAGTGTCCGAAATATAAGGATTTCTGTGTTTATGTGTATATGGGAGAAGAAAGGGGGAGAAGCAAGGAGAAACTAGTTTCAGACCAAAGTCTGTATCTTAAATTTATAAGGTGTACTTCTTTTTAAGGAGGAATAAAGTGAGTTATTTACAATGCTTCATGGGTGCCACACCTGGGAGTTACAGGAGTGTCTGTTGGGGAGGCCTGTAAAACAAGGTGCCCTTTGGACCCCTTTACCATAGGAAAAGGCCTCCTGTTTCATATGAAACGGTGTTGCTGTGTGCCTCAATTTGGTTTTACTTCTGTAGCATGGGAGTGCAGACTTTACCGACTCTTGAACCTGTTCTACAGTTTTATCTAGCAGCAGTGATGTGTTAAATCTAGCTCTGCGCACAGATCATGGCAAACACTGAAAACTTGTAAAAGTGTTGGAAAGCCCCATTCAGGAAGCATTTTTGGTTGAATGAACTGTTGTATTTTTCTTGTGCATAAAAATAATTTCTTTTGGTTAAAAGTACTGACGCAAGATTTTGAAGCCAGTCAAATGCAAATAAGAAGAGAATTCTCTTGCATTTGCAAAATATTGATAAACTTTCTTTAAAGTGGTCTGATTTTTGGGAAAAGGGGTGTGTGTGCTTGTGCATATACTTTTGACATTCAATTCATATCTTTACACAGTATTGTTCTGCCTCCTCATTCCATATGAAATGCTTGGTTCTGAAGAGCACGTGTGTTTACTGCATCGGCAAATGTAAAGTATTGCATAGTGGTATTTCGGAATTATTGCTGGGAACCTGAAGGTTTGTGTTCCCAGCCCTGATGTTTGAAGGATCAAGTCCCAACATAAGGTAGTTTCTATTCCAGCAAAGCTTCTTCAGCGCCTTGTAAGTGGTATACTGATTTTAGTATTTAATTGAGCCCCTGATTATTCTTTCCCTTGTAGTTTCCTTTCTATCTGTCTCATAAACATCTATGATTGCCCAGTCAACAGCATTACTTAATTGGCTGAAGATCCTAATCCAGCTTTCCTGAAAGGAAAAGCATCGTAGACACAGTTGCCAATTATTCCATTATCTCTGTTGACAGCCTGGTGCAGTTTGATGTCCTTCAAAGCTCTGACACAGATATCCCATGGGAGACCATTGTCTCCAGTTAAAGCACAGTGCTGAAGAGCAGTGATTTTCTGTGTCTGCTACCACCGTGTTTACTGGCTTTGGAAATGTTACTTGATCTCTTGATTTCCCTATCTGTAAAAGGGGAATAATGTACTGTTCAGGGAAGGTTAAGAGGGTTAATCCTTTGATGTTCATAAAATGTTACAAGGTCTTCTTTATAGTTTTATGAACATACAACAAATGTAATCAAAAACTAAGTGGAAGTTATGGAGCTGGGTAGGAATATAGGTTGTTACTGACTTCATGGTACAGCTGCCTCAGTTTTCCTCTTGTTTTGAAACATTTTGAAATGCCAAAGCTAAAGTCTCCGGTATAGTTTGACTTCTACCCTCCTTGCATCATGACACAGCCTTTCAGAAGGCAGCACTGTAATATTTTCTGTAATTTCCTAGCCTTTAGGTACTTGACTTTTCAATTTTATTTTTCTTTTAGTATAAGAAGCTTACCGTGACCGTGGGTATGAGATTTTTAGTTTACAAAAGCAAAGTAAGCCACCTTCCCGTCTTCAGGAGTGGGGTGTGCTGCCAAAGCTGACATGTCCCATGCGCTCTGCATGGCCGCAAGTTTCCCCCCGTCTCGGCATTCCACCTGACTGTGTCCTGAATCCTCTGTTATTTCCCTGGCACCTTACATGCTTACATGCTTTCCATCCTTACTCTTGTTCATATTCACCTGCTGGGCTCTGTCCTTCTGCAAACTTATGCCTGTTTTCATGGGACATTTCTGTGTACCAGGACAGTGCTCTATGAAGCACACGGGAGGAGTGTGGAAAACAGTTATTTAGGCATGAGTGTGTGGATGGGGTAAATGCTACAGGTGGTGCACAGCTTGTGAACAAAGGAGCAAAGCCTAATTTTCCTGTTCTCCACCACACTCATACATCTTATTTTCCTCTTAAGTGCCTTTTTGAGGTAGGATCTTACAAATACTGTACTAGAAAAGTATTTCAATCCTGGCTACTATGTTTTTTTTTCTTTTAAGAGATCAAATTTTAGTTTCAAAATACTCTCTGAAATTTAGATTTCTGATTTCAGTAAAAACAGGTTTTTTTATTCCTCAACATTAGGGAAAAGTATATTATTCTACCAGCACCTAAGGAAGTAATAGCCTTGCAACTGTGCTGCTGCAAAGCTAGAATAATTTTATGCTTTGGAGTCATGACTCGACATTTGGCACAGGGTGACTAACTAGTCCAGCATGAAGAATTCACCCTCTCACTGTCCCGTAGAGCTGGTCAGTTCATGACACTGACTCTTTCAGTACAGACATGCTCGGTACAGATTTGTTTTGAGTTAGGCAGCTAATCTTTCTTAGTCTTTCCTCAGCTCTGTGCAAAGTGAATAGCTACAGAGAAAGGGCCTGAGGATGACTTTGGATGCAATCACTTCTGTCACCAGCTCTGTGCTCTGCGGTAAAGACAGGGAGTGGAGAAAGAGCCTGATGGCCATAGAGCAGAAGAGTGTGCCTGGCTGTAAAGTACTGAGTAACAGTGGGACAAATATGGCAGACCCGCATTTGGGTCTGCCCGAGCCCAAAGACCTCTAGCAGCCTTTTAGGGGTATGTATTATGAGAGGTACAATGCACGTGGGGCCCGGTTTCCCCTGACCTCAGTCTCCATGACTCCTACTGGGGGCACTGCAAGCAAGCTTATATTGAAAGCTATGGAGCTGTTTTTAAACGGTTCTTTATGGCAGAGAATAATTAATTAAACAGGTGGTTTCATGAGCGGTGCTACTAATGATGGCTGCTTTCCAGGGTCTCTCTCGTGTAGATTTCCAGGCTGTAACAAAGGTTGAGCTCACGCTGAGGTCTTTCCCTCAATGAGGGAATTAATAGAGCCTCCCTCCCTCCCTCCACTCTGCTGCCTATTTTCATGAAACTTGTAGGTACTTAATTCCTGTCAAACCTCTATGCCTCCATCACATTTTGTCAAAATTGATTGACGATTCCGAAACTTCCTGGGGACAGGGGGAATAAACAAAGAGAGAGAAACAGATGCATGAGGAACCTGGCTGGAGAAAACCTGTTCCCTAAAGTCGAAATTGTTGCCCAAGGTTGGAATGGCAAACACCATTCTTTGTTTGCCCCTTTGGCCATACCAGAGGGAAATAACAAGTAAGAGGAGGTCTATGCTGCTGGTGAGGCTGTTCATACGGTTTTGGTGTCAATGTTTTAAAAAGATGTCAACCTTTGTCAGGGGGACAAAAATCACTGAAAAATCCTGTAAGGTTTGATAAAAAAGTCTGACAGAAATACTGACAGAGCTCCCCTTAATTTCTTTTGAGCGTGAACTTCACTACAGCATATAAGTAATTTTACAGAGAAGATATACTGGATATTAAAGGGGTCTTTAACCTTGCCAAGACTGCTGTTGTGAGACTAAACACAAGTTCGAGCGACATGTAAGCCAAACGTTGATCTTAGAAATAATGTGCCATACATCTGTATGGGATTCTCCATATTCTGACAGCTTTAGATCAACACAGGACACTCTTCCAGAAAACTGTGTTCTAGCTAGGTACAAATAATTGGACCAATTACACAGGGACATGTGACATCTTTCGGCCTTTGTTATGCACCAAATAAGAGTAGATGATCTAAGAGCCTAATCTGACTTTAAAAATTGATTAAATAACACTTGTGTTCCTGATCCTTTGTTTCTGGGAGAGAGATAACCCTTCCTCCCCCCGCTCCCAAAATTGTTACAGGGCTATTTAGTTAGCAACTCAGTTGAAAGTGAAGTTGCAATGTTATTAAATAGTTGGTGAGAAGAAACGTCAAGATTTTATTAAGAGCAAACACGACACGTTTTCTTTTATGGTTTGATGTTTTCCAGAATCACCAGATGGCGCCAATGTAGATCATCCTCTAAGTGATATTTCACAGAGGGTTGGGACACCTACATCTCCCAAGCCCACGTCAGTGCGCAAACAAAAGAGGGCAACTTCTGAAAATTTCTTTTGGGGAAAATAGCTGTTAGATCCTGGGGAAATGCTCAGTACTAAGTGTGGTGCAATTCTTTTCCAGAAGCTATGCCACTAGTGTAGTTGGTCCTCTTTGACGTAAATCTTTCTTGGATGCTGCCAATAAGATAGATATGTGCAAAACTAATTTTGTCAGATATTACTTTTCTCATTCCTTTTGTTACTGTAGTTTAGTTTGGAATTCAGAAGCACATCATGCAATAACAACAGTCTTGGAGCATGTGTCAATTTGTGCTTGAAATAGAAACCTCTGTTGCTGTTTTGCCATAGAAAGCCAAGATATTTTTGCTGTTGTTATCATACAGATTTGGTTCATCTGGAGTGTATAGGATAAAAAACAATGGCTTTTAGGCATCTTTATTTGTCCTTTTGTACTGTTTAGGACACAGCTATAAACAAACAATGAGCTCCCCCTCCCAATAGGAACCTTTCTTGCACATGCCCCAAAACACAACCTGAAGATAAATGTACTCTTTTAAAAAGAAGCAGGAGATTTATGTTGCGAGCTTGTTTAGCTACCAGTCAGGATACCGCGTTGCCACGATCCTATGAATCGTTCCCTTTCTCTTTACAGCAAAATAATGTTACCGATAATGATGATGATAACAATAATAATTCAGATCTTTTTTTCTGTAACCCTTTTGCAAATGATTACCTCTCTTTTCCAGTTCTCACTCTAAATGAACAGAGAATAAGAAGAGCTGCGTCCCAACACTTTTTCCCCATCAGGCTCTGAATTTGCTGGCAGTTTCCCTTGAAGCGAAAATGGAGTTTCTTTCATATGAAAGTGATGATGAAGTGATAGAAACTGTAGCTTAGGGATGTGTAGAAAGAAATTAGAAGAGAACAAATAAGTGTTAGGAGGAGTTTGAATGTAGGTGTGACATAGTCAGTACCATCCACAGAATTCATGAGCTCAGCTTGTGCTTGTGCTTGGCCTGACATTTCCCTCCAATTTTCTCATCCCATTTCCGGCAGTTTTTCATGCTGTTTTAGGTGTGAGGAAGCAAGGTCAACTTCATACAGCCCAATAACTCAAAGTTCTTGTCTTCTTGGATGATAGGTCTGGAAACAAGCAAAAAAACTTGAGGAGAGTGAATCGCATATGGTATTTTTAATGGTCCAATGTGTCCTGCTTGATTTCAACCAAGAGAGAGAAATAGGAAAAGACGTGTCATTTCTGTGATATAGCTACTTAATACTGGAAGAGAAAAGTTTTTGTTGGTGTACCTGTCTCTTCTGACTGGAACAAACCAAAGAAATTTGGTTTCTATTGGTTCTTCTGGATTTGGGAATATATAGAGAGGATGCTGGCCTGCAGAACTTGAGTCTGAAGAGGTTCTTTTCTAGGACATTTAAAACAAACAACAACAAGCCCTCGCCACGCTCCCAGACTACCGCCTGACCAGGATGGAGCTCTTGTGTGTTATACATGTTAAGCATCTCCTATTCAGATCTAACTTTGACTTTGTGCCCTGGGCCAGGTGAAAAGACTTTTCCAAATAAGAAAGAGTAAGAAAAAAAAACCCCAAGAAAACACAAGTAGCAAACCATAAACTGACATTTCTACAAGAGGAGGTTTCTGCAGCCAGTGTTGTTGTGCATTTTAAAAAATAATTTTCTATATGGCAATTTATAAAAATGCTTAAGGAAAAGTGGGGAAAAGAGTTCTTTTATGGGCTATTTTATCCTTTTTTTGTCTGCTCTTGGAGTCGACTTTTTGGCAAAATACTGCATCTTCAGCCAGGAGAAGTTGGCGAAGCACAAAAGGGCTTTTGAAGCGGTAAGTGTAAATTCAGACTTCTTTTCTTTCTTCCTTTTTTTTCCTTTCCCTCTCCCCTCTCCTCCTGTGTCTGTAGACAGTTAAGCAGAAATAATAAGCACCATTGCTTGCAGTACACGTCCCATGAATTACGCTGACATCAAATGTAAGTTTAGAATGGAGGCACGCTTTATTCTTTTCGACGAACTGTTCCCCTATCCATTCTTTATTTACATGTCGTGAGCCTAAGCGCTGCACAGCCAGTCAGAACACACACACAAGAGGGGGGAGAAAAAAGGAGGCCATTAAACAAATTAAAAGGGATGGGGATGACTAATACAGTACTCTTGGAATCTGCAATTTGATTAGTCTGAGTTTAATACACAAAAGCAGCGCCGAAGCAGGAGGGGAGTCGAAGTGCTCTTTAATAACCTTCTACAATTAAATTATGGTGATGAATTTAACTATTCTGTGCTTCTAAAGGGGTCTTATTATCTGATTGACTCTGAAAGAAAGTCAGTATTTAACCAGGGTTCTTGAGTCCAGCTATTGGAAGACATACAGTAGTTTTATGCATTAACAACTATTTTTTTTGTTGTTGCGTGCCTCTTCCCGTTTGAATTCATCTGTGATTTGAGAAAGATGGCTCTTATGCTTTTGATGGGAGTGCATGCTAGCCCTTTTACTGTACTGCCCAGAGAGTTAAAATGAAAATTGCATGGTTGGATTTGTCTCCTGTTCTGTATTTTTTCTTACAATTTGTAATTTTCACTTAGAATTTTAGACTGCTTCCCTCTGCTGGCCCTCTCCATTGTCTAACAATGCATCATTCAAATACAGACAGTGTGTAAAGCATGCTGGGATCTTTGAAAAAGACTTTTGCCATTAAACGGCAGTAATATCGTTCCACAGTTTATCCTGACTTCTGGTTTTCTCTCTATCCTTCCATTCCTCTTACATGCTTTTACATATGCTGAAGGTTGAGTAAGATGTTTCACGTACAAAATGCTAGTAGAGGGGGGAATTGAATGCATTCCTTAAAATAGTCTATTTCTTTTCTTTTTTACTATCAAGTATATCTCTTTCAGTACTTCGATCTTTGACAGAGAGAGAGAGAGAGAAGGCGACAGAGACTGTGATTAGCCTGATGTCAAAATCAGAGAGCTGATTTTATTCAAAATAGAGGGATATGACAGAGGCAGAATCCAAATGTTCCAGCTTTTACTTTTAATGGCCAAAATGCTGCAGCTCCTTTGCAGAGTTTGATCTGAATATTTGGAGAGGATCTAGGCTGAGGGGATGAAAAGAGGGAATTATGCAGAGAACTGACTATTCAGCTAGGCCCTTTTTCTGATACCTATTTTCATGCTAAGTTGTATCTTTCTCTGCCAGTAGTTTTGCTGAAAAAAAAAAGATACTATTTTTGGTGCTAAAATACTGTGCTGTTTGAATGAGGGATGCTATATCTAGCCCTTGTTTTGTTCCTGCAAAGCAGGAGTCTCCTGCCCAAGCAGGAGTCTCGGTGCCTCTCCTCCACCACGCCAGCTGATGGCCCTGGAGCTGGTCCCCTGGCACGGCCGAAGGGCAGTGCTGGCCCTGTCTGCCTGCACAGCACCCGCGTGTAGGCCCGGATTCGGAGGTCTTCATTTAGCTTTTGTGCAACTGGCTGGCTCTTGTGAATGAGGCTGGAGTGTAATTTAGACCTCTGCCACTGTGCAGAGGGAAGGGGCTCTCACCCTCTCGCTTCTTGTTCCCTGCAGTGTCCCATGCTCCCTGGCAGGTGAGAAGGAGTGGGTCCAAGGGGCCGCTCGCTCTCCTTTTGTGACATTTTGCAGTGCTGTTGTTTCACAAAAATATCTGAGGACAAAGTACAGTTGTATGCAGCTATGGGATAGCTTGCCGTGGATAGTAAAGAAGGAGCTGACACAGCTGAGGGGTGCACAGCTTAAGCCAGCAGCGAGTGCAAAGTGCAGACTACATCTGTGGCAGCCTGACATCGGGTGCCCTGAATGGCTTAGAAGAGGTTGAAAATTGCTCTAATTTATGTTGGCTGCCCCCAGGAAACGTGAAACTGTGTGAAGATGGTCACTGCAGCAAAGAAAAGACAAGGCCGTATCCCTGCCTTCCTGCCAGGCCTGCCTGCCCACCCTGCGGAGAGGATACGGGTTCCTGCTCTGTGCTGCTGGCAGGACAGTCCCCTCCATCCCCTACACCAAGGAGTTTGTTCACCCTGAGGGCTCCTCTGGTCCATTCCAGGTACTGGGGGGTCTCAGCACGGTGAGTCTGTGTGCTGCAGGTGCCCCCTCCTTGCTCCTGCGCACGGCTCTTGGCTTCTGTTGGCCAAGTTTCTGGACACTGGTGCTCTCTATAGCTCTGTTAACCGGGATGGAGGTATGGACAGGTTACATGCATTCAGAGCTCTGCTTTCTTTATTTTGGCCATGGTTTTTACTCATGATGATCTATTTTTACCTCTCTGGAGGGCCAGTTGAGACCAAGTACTTTAGGCCAAAGGCATTGGAGGAAAAATTGTATTAGTGTTTTGATATAGCAGTTTATTGGTTTGTGTTAACAGTTAAATCCTTCCTCTTGCTTATTAAATCATGGCAGAGACTTTCTTGTGAGCCAATGATGACAGGCAAACATGATGTCATATTTTAACAAGATGCCAGCCAGAGGTTTAAGAGAGGTTGTTTTTATCAGAAGCTTTTATACTACTCGCACAGTAAAAAAAATACATCGTGAGTAGCATCCGTGGCTCACACTTGGTGAAAAGGGCAGCACACTGCATGAAACCTAGGGATGCTGGGCTGAGCAACGCTTCCTTTTAAGAAGATTGTGTTCCCAAATTAACTTGTTCCAATGCTAAGCATAGCAGAAACAGTGCTGCTGCGAAGCAGAACAATTGCTTTTCCTTTGTAGTCTGCATGCTGGTTTGTTCAGGCCTGCTTTGTGTTCAGCCTTGGCTGGGTCTGGGACAGTGGTTCAGTAACTGTGAATCTCTGCATTTAGATCCTAGCCAAATCAGTGACACACAAAATCAGGGCAGGCAGTGAATCCCCAATGTGCCAGGTTTGGGAAATCAGCCCTCTGAATAGATGAGCCAATATCCTGTATTTGTTCTGCTGTTTTCTGTACCCATTTCTCTTGTATCTGGATATTTAATACATATTTACAACCAGCAACACATCAGCCTTAAATTAAATTCCCTACTAGGGATAGCAAAAACCAGGCCCTTCCTTCCCTGTGCTGTTCCAGCTCCATAGCAGTCACCAAATACAAGACCACACTCCTCCCAAGCCCCCTCCCTCTTCTCTCCCTCCCCAGAAGCAATTTTAAACTGCTTGACTGAAAGCAGTATTTGAATGAGGATTTCAAATATGGACTCAGGCTTTCTTTTTAGCTCACCGTGAGAGAACAGGGCAGAGTAAATAGTCGATCGCAGTGAGCGCGCCGACTGTAATTAACTTCAGAATTTGCTAGGGAAAGAAGTGAGGAATGAATGAGATGCACCTAAAATGAGCATGGTAGCACTAAATATTTAAAAAAGGGTTTAAAACTAGGCAGAATTTTACCAAAAAGATAACCGAGGGCTTCTGCCTTCATCCCCTTAGCCAACCGTGGTGGAGTCAGAATGCCAGGAATACGCAGTGTGGAGAAGGAAGCAGGGAAACAAGGCACAAACATTGTGGTGAAAAGGCAAGTGAGAAGAAAGAGTTTGGTCTCCACAGGTACCTCTGCTTTCCCAGCCTGCTGCCAGCCTCAGGGGTGCGCTGAGCATTGCTGCGTTCCCCTGGGCATTGCACGAAGACCTTGGATCTGGCCCTTGCTCTCTGTGTTTTATAATCTCTTCTGTGAGCTGCTTAAAGCTGTTGTGCCTGCTCCCTCTGCACTGATTAGCAGGTTTTTCAAGACCTGGATTGCTTTGGTGCTAAGAAATTTGTGTCTAATTTCCAGATTACATTTGCTTTCATGCTAACATTGCCTGCTCATTTAGCTTGTTCCTCTTTCCGTATGCTTACCTTGGAGACATTTATTTGAGGCACTTGTGCTCCAGCTTAGCTGTGGTATTGCAAGGCTGACCAAAGCAAGCCTTTTCAGTCTCTCTCGTACTCCTCTCGTTGCCCTGGACCTGTTCCATGCTGACCATCTCCTCCTGTGTTGGGGCACAGCAAGAGCAGGGGAGATGAGAGTCGAGGGTGAGGGCAGGGTGGGCAGGGCAAGCAGGGTGGTGGACTCGCTAGCAAGGCCTATGTCCCACACTGCCAAAGAGAGGTGAGCCGGGCACATCCATCGGCAGTCACCAGGGTTGGACTCAGCCCAGTGATTGCAGGCGCATCCATAGCAATGAGGCAGGTCTGAGGTCAAAACAAGCAGTCAGTCCACAGGTCAGGGTCAACAGCATAGCCCAGGCAGGGACCAAGGGCAAGTGTCGGAACTTAAACAGAGCTGAGACGATGGGTCGACGCCCTGACGAGGGCCCTCACAGCCCTTTCCATGGCGGTGCGATTAGCAAGGTTAGCCAACGGCGCCATGTCAGGGCTGACCCCACACTGGAGCAGCCCAGCCATCAGGAGCAGGGGAGAAGTGACAGAGCCCACTGGGGTGATCAGGGAGACCTCTGACAGTCTGGCAGGGGGGTAACCAGAGCTCCAGCCAGCAGCATAACTAATGTCTTTCCACTGCTACTTACTAGTGTTTCTCTACTGGAAATACTCCCTCTGACGTCCTTTACATCACATTTTTCGTGTCTGCATCGTATTTCTACCTCATAGTTCTCTCTTGCAAGGTCAATCTCACATGAACTTCCACCTCCTCTGTCACCTGCATTTGTCACATCCCTGTCTAATGGCAGAAGATCCTATTCTTAATCCTGAAATATGTGCCTTTGGACATTCACCCAAACTTTTCCGCTCCGGTCCTCAATAACTTCCAATTCTATGAGAGACTCTGATCCTTATTCTTTTAAGCCTTTTGCTAATGGAATGACTGCTTCCCCTGCTAGGTATTTGCTCACCTGAGACTGGTGCTGCTGGCCAGGAAGAGGAAAGGATTCTCTCATCCTGTGAATATTTCTGACTTTGATAAATCCGTGACTCACTGTGACACAGATGTCCTTCTTTCTTCTGTTTCTCTCTATTTCCTTCCATGCCCTTCTTTTCTCTTGTCCTCTCAACCTGCTCTTTTAAAGACGGAATAGTTATAATTGTGGGAGTCACATTTCATTCGGAATTTGGGGTTTGGAATTGCATTTAGATGCTGATTCATACCATTTTGGCTGTGCTTTTAAGAAAATGTGCCAATTAGTGAGAGTTGTCTCTTTTACGTTATGGTAGGGACACTTTTTGAGTTGTATTTTGAGTAAACAAGGTGTTTTTGCCTTGCTACAGAGAAGAAAGACCCTTTGACAGAAGTGCAAAAATATCACAATTTAGTTTAAGAAAGCAAGCTTGTCCTTTCAAGAAAACAAACTTGGTCCTAAAATTTCCATTGTTGATGGCATGGAACATTGCTTATTGAAGATTTCCATCTGGCAAGCCAGCAGTTTTGAATCCAGTGAAGTTATTTAGGTGTGAACATTTACTCCCATGTTTCTGATCCTTCAAAACCTTTGGGTGAGATGTATTTGGGCACTGACATTTTTTTCAGGTGAGGTGCCACCACAGATCTGGTGGGACCTTCTGCTTTTGTGAGCACTTGCAAGAAGTAGAAATAGTGGCTTTCCCAGGATAAATGTTTGTGAAACCTGACAAAGCTCGTGTTGTTTATCACAGAAGTTGTGAAAGGTGTGCATTTGTGTGCATGTCTAAGAAAGAGAGAAGTTGAATACATAAAAGTAAGTACAGCAATAAACCAACTCTTCTACCTTCCGCCCCCTACAAAACCATGACATGTTCACAAGACTCCTGGTTTTGGAGGGTCTGCTTTATGACATTTGAATATCAGGAGCTGGCAAGCTGATCCTAGTGGTTTCCTAAGTCCCCCTGCCGTCACTGTCTTTCCATGATATTTTGCTGAAAAGACAGTCTTCTCCAAGATAGTGAAAGGCAGTGTGGTGACTGGATATGAAGAAGGGACTAAGTTTTCCAGTCACACAGTTACATGAGTTTCCACACTGACAACTGAGCTTGCTCCAACACGCTTCCAGACAACAAGATCTTTGTGGCAGAGTCTAACAAAAGCTTTAGTCCCTAATGTGCTGCCAGGCTGAGATCATCTGTGTGCAAATGACCCTGTGGTGTTGCCAGTGTCAGTAAGACCTGTGTCAACCTGTGGCCTGAGGGCTGTTTGCACAAATTTGGCTAGCTGGGGAGAGCAGCTCTGTGCAGTTTGCTTCTCTTTCAAAGTTTCTAAGAGGAATGTCCTTGTGCTAATGGCGACAGCTACCCTCTTTTATGGACCCCTGCCTTGTTCACTGCGTGTCTTGCTGGTGCGTGGAGAGCAGGCAGAGTCCCATGGGGGCACTGCGTGGTCCCCCAAGGCTCTGCTGATGTAGGGGTACTCCTGCTCTGCTTGCCTATAAGTTTTGCTGAACAGAAAAGTGTGGAGAATTTTGACTTCTCACCTTTTTAGGGTGAAAACTTCTCGGAGCACAGAGTGACCTGTGCAACAGTGCCAGAGCTGTTCATCAGACTGGCTGTGTAAAGTGTGCTTTTCCCTGTGCTATTAAGCACTTACTACATAATGAAATCTGTAGCAGTGGGGAGGGATGTAAATGTATCTTGAGAATCTGAGCTCATCACCTGTGGGTAATTATGGCATCTTTTACTTGCTGCTACTATACTTTCTCTGTTGAGATTTTGTGAAATGCACCGGTATTCAGCCGTCAAAATATTTATTTGCTTGAGGAGAAAGGGATACTGGCTATACATGCAGGTTCTCAAGGCAATGAATGAAGGAACTGATGTGATGGGATGTGACAGCTTCTCTGTTGTTGATTTTCAGTACTGAACCTAAAGTGCAAAATGCTGCCTGGGAAGATGTTGAATGGGGACAGAGATCAATAGTCCAGTTATGCCCCCAAAATACAAGAAGATACAAACCCCCAGCTTGTATGGTGGCAGAGCAGTTATTTGCTACTTGCATGTATGACTTACTTTTTTCCCCTAGTTTTTTACCTCATATATTACATTATTCTGCACTCTAATTAAAGTGAGCTTTAGTAGTCAGAGATACTCCTCAAATAGGAAGTCAACTCCATTAAGGAAACTTCATGGACATCTTCTTTAAAACCGAAAACAGGCTTTTAGCATTGTTGGTAAAATTGAATGGGGGCAACTTCACCCTGGATGGAATCTGGAAAATCCTTTCCATTTCCTGACGATCTCATTCTTATGTTTGAAGAAAAGTCACATGTTGCTGGGGAGGGGTATCCCTGTGTATCCCTGCTGCAAATCATGGTTCCCTGCTGATTCTCCCCTGACACCTTGACACATCTGTACTCTGACATGCCTGACACTGCTTCTTCTGTGTCTATAAGACAAATCAAAAAAATCCTCGTTGCTAAGCCACCAACTTCTGGAAGACAAACTTTAACTGAAGGTTACAACTCACTGCTTAGCAAAGCTCTGGTTTTGAAACTCCATCTCTCCAGCACTTCCTTCCACCTCTCTGAACATTTCACCTGTGAATATCTATCAGTGACAGCACAGGGCTGCTCACCCTGCCAGGAAGGCCACACCGTGCAGCCTTTGGGGCTGCCTGACGAGGGCCGTCTACGGAGCAGGCAGCAAGGAGTGCTGATAGTGCAAAGCAGTCACCTCCCTCCCTCCTGCCTCTCTTCTTGCCGCCTTTCACTTTCCTTGGAGGGGAGGCACAAAAGGAAACTCTACTGTTGAACACTGTTCAGTTTGCATCGGGCCGAAATGTGTTTTCGACTGAACAATCACTTTCTGTGCAGACAGTGACAGCTCAATTGGTCCAGGGAGGGCGGCGGGAGGGGGTGCTAAGGTTTTCTTTCACTTCTTGTAATGTTAGACCATGTCAAATGAGACAGTTGAAACAACACCCGGTTTGTTTGTCTTGTGGCTTGGACCGGAGTGTGAAATATTAGGACAGCAGCGAAGTTTTTGCATCTCTCCACAGCTGGAGAACACCTCCCACTCAGCTTCTGCCCCTCTTCTTATTCAGTGAGGACCTACAGAGCACCTTTCTCTTGATGAAGGCTCCCTTGCATGCCAGGTTTCTGGACCTGGACTCTCCTTTGACAGTCTGAACAGATCAAAGGCATATTTGAAGGGCTTTACTAAGCTCTCACCCTTACAAGTTCCTCACTTGGGATGTAAAGTTGATTGAAGTAGGATGCTCAGGTTTCAGGTTATCCCTGAAACTGTTCTTACACTCTAGGATTCCTTTCCATGCTTCTTTTCCTTCGTGCTATTACTACATTATGGTCTTGATTGAACCACAAGCATAAACCTGTGCACCTGGTGAACTTGAGAGCAGGGCAGGCAATCCACAACTCACTGATAAAGCTTGAAGTGTAACAAGAGCACATGCCATCAACACGAACAGATTTTCTCCACTGGGCACATTTACTTACATTCACACAAACCTCTAAATAGGACGTGTAAGGATCTGTGGTCCAGAGGGAACTAGCGCAGCTGGGTGTGAAGCAAAGCAGTCCCAGAAACTCAGCAGTTTTGTTAAAAGGTGCATGGCCTAATGTGTCCTGTTGGGGATGAGATGCGTGGATTCAAGCACAGCACTGCCCTGGACTGTGGATAAGTTGCTCCCAGACCTGTGCTCTTTGGCATAGGCTGTGGCACACTGGAACATGTGGGTTTAGCAGTTCAGGTCTCCATCAGCTGTGGGATCTCTGCACTGTCCTCCAGTTTGTGATGCAGACACAACCATCATCTCCTGTGTGACTTAGATCTTTCGAATCATAGTAAGAGTGCTGTAGATTATTGCAATGTCTTTTCCACTCAAAAGCTGAGTGCTCCTTGTAATTATGCAGATACCACTAGAGCTCTGTGACAGGAGTTATGCTGTTTATTTCAGGATATCAGGTACCAGGGAGATGCACAGAGCTTTGTCCTCTGCTAGATGCTGTGGCCAGGCCCATTAGATTTAGAGGGGACCTTGAAAGTTTTGTTNCTTGTAATTATGCAGATACCACTGGAGCTCTGTGACAGGAGTTATGCTGTTTATTTCAGGATATCAGGTACCAGGGAGATGCACAGAGCTTTGTCCTCTGCTAGATGCTGTGGCCAGGCCCATTAGATTTAGAGGGGACCTTGAAAGTTTTGTTGAAGAGTTGGGATGGCACTTTTTGAAGGCTGGAGAAGGCTATTTAGGCTCTAGAAAAAAAGAGGAGGGGGAGGGGAGGGGAGGGAAGGGAAGGGAAGGGAAGGGAAGGGAAGGGAAGGGAAGAGATCGGAAGAGC
>VZSC01017127.1:73021-89388 GCA_013398225.1 Steatornis caripensis
GGGAAGGGAAGGGAAGGAAGATGTCTCAGACAAGGAAACATCAGAGGGTGCACAGGAGACCTCTCTGACTTGTTACTTTGAGGGAGCGCACTATGAGAGACAGCTGAGTTGACAAAACCCGAAAAAGGTAATAGTCTTGTGTGTGAATGGCTTTGAAGTAAAAAGGGTTGGTTTGGGTCAAAGAGGCTGTAAAACACGTCAGTTCTTGCTTGTTCAATCTTTTTTTATCTGTCTACATGTCTTCTCCAGAAGATCATAATGCTATTCAGTTTCTGTGGTGCCTAGGCATATCTGATGCGTCATCTCACTGAGAAACTTCATGAACACTAGTGTCTCTGTAGAAAGACTGTAGAGTTTACAGTATGTGTTAGCTCAGTATAATGCAAGTCATAGACAGATGTCAACTCCATCCTTTCTTTCAGCAGTTCTTTATATTCACATGACTTTTGAATTTTCAAAGTTATTCTGCTGCTGCAACTCTGTTATATTATGTATTGGGAAATTACTAATTGGTGAAGAAGGTAGTGTGGAGCCAAAAAAATGCTGAAATACTGTGCTTTTGTGCTCAGTGAAGGGAAGGAGTGAGAAGTTTTGAGGGCTTCCCTCAGCTTGAAAAATGACAGCAGAGCTTAACTACACTTTGTCAAAGTCACACTTCCGAGACACTGGAGTTCTGCCCGGAGGCGACTGACTAATTTTCTGAAAACTAGTATTATGAGTCTCTTTCCAGGCTGATACTGATGAAGGTGGGTACTTGAACCACTGGCAAGTTTTGATGGCCTTGAAAAAAGTTGCCCCTTCAGAAACACTGACTTAAAGAGTAAGTAAAGCCAACAGATCCATTCCTGGAAAGATGTGAGAGGCAGTGGTGAACAGTCCCAGTATTCACACCTTCATCATTTATTTGTGATATTTGGTTGGTTAAAGCTTCCCTTAAATAAAGGAAAGCAACTTGACCAGCAGCAGCACCAGCATGTGTGTGAGGTATTTCTTTATTAAACAATTCCATACATAACCCAAGTAATAAATGAAATAACACAACTTTTGTTTGCTTCAGTTTTGGGAGTGACAGTAGCGTTAACAATCTGAAAGGCCTGGGAAGAAATCAAAGCTCTGAAAGAAAAGGAAGGCCAGAGATCAGCAGTGGAAATGAGGGTTTTGCCTTCATTCTTACACAGGCAATTTTGGCCAAGTAATTGGGACAGGACCAAGAGACAATGCTAAGGGTGCAGTCTACTCATGTTACTCAATGTTATGTCTTTGCACAGATGTTTTTTCTTTTTTCAATTGACAGCCACATTTTGAAAAGTGACAGGGCGTTTGGGATCTGTCCCATTTTGGTCAGCCAAATTGGTGTAATATAGGGGAGTCTAAATATAGCTGTAGGAGATGTTACTCGTTAGGCAACTGAAACCACCAGACAAGATAAAAATATGTCAAATATTCTGTGGATTTAATTTCAGACCGAGCTAGTCTCCCTGTATAGCAACTCCACCTCTGTGTTAGTTGCTTTTATTTACTGTCTCCAACACAGATATTTTATTGTATGTATATGTTTTGTATGTGCTCAAGTATTAGAAAATTTTCCGAGTTTATGGTAGTGCTTGAAAGATTTTCATGTCCAGCATTAAAACATTTGGCTCCTCAAACGATTCTGGTTTGTAGCTGATGCACATCAGTGAAGCTGTGCCAGCTTCCTCCAGCTGAGACTTCAGCCCTTCACTGCTGGCCTTTTTGCAGTTCTCTTATCATGATCCTGTTTGAACCATCCAGACATACAGCACGAACTCTGTTAATACAGAAAACCGGTACTAGGAAATACAGACATCAAGAAAAAGAAGTATAAAAACCTCTGTGATTTAATCCAAAGCTTACAAAGGCGTTGTTTCTTTAGGCACTTTCTTTGAAAAGACTACCATTTCAAACAAAACAGAAGGAAATTAGTAGGAAGTGATTATGGAGACAGGAAATCTGAAAGCCATGAAACTGTATATAAAGTGTTACTTGTACTACTGTACGTGGTGCCCTGCTTTGCATTCCCAGCACGAAATGTTAGACAAGGCTTTAGCACTAGAGCAGGGACCAAGTTATTTGGATGTTTTTGTTAAAAAAAAAGGCCTCCAACCACGTATTTCATATAATTAAAAGAGGAAAGTCTTTTGGAGAAATTATTTTGCATGGAATTCATCTGAGCAGATTTTTATCTGAAACTTGGAGCCCCATGGCCAGTCTCCATTGCAATTTGTTCCTCTGTGCAAAGGATGTGACTTGTTTAGACATCAAACACGTATCAAGTGGCTTGATGTTAGTATTCTGAAGCATCAGCTCTACGGCGGGCGCCAGTGCTAACATCATTACACAACTCATGTTGCATGATGACGGTTCAGTTCAGCAGTGCCTGTTTATTTTTATCAGACCTATAAAGCTCATCTTTTCCATCTGTCACCATTATCTTATGTGATCCATTAATACAGCTAAGAGGGATGCATTACACTATACACTTGGATCTCAGTTAATGAACCACCTTTCCCTATAGTGACAACAATGAATGAATGAGAACAGATTTTAATTACTTCCATTACGATGTGTTTGCTTTGGCAGTGGTTACTGCCACATGAAAAGTTAACCAGCAAAGTTATCCCTGCATCTTTAATTGTTTGTATATGTGCATTCAGAAAACATCCCTTTCCTCTCCCTTCCTCGGCAGCCATGTATTGTGTTCTCTGCTATAGTTTAAAAATTATTTGCAAATCTCAGAGGGATAATAAAGTAAAGCACCTGAGCGAGAGAGCACATTCAACTTCTATTTGCTCTGAAGAGATGCTCTAAAGCATATGAACTTTTCAGGAGTTAAGATCATGTGTTTTCATGTTGTGAGAGGCCACAGAGGTCCTGTGGGCATCAGTCAGCCCCTGAAAGATGAAGAGGGCTGACAAAAGAAAAATCAAAAGCCTGATCGTTGTTTGACATTGCAGTTCAAGCAGAAACAACTGCTTGAAACTGCTGTAAGGCCTTCAATTCCTAGTGGTCTTTCACTTTCATGGTAAGAGAGTCTGGGGGTAAAATTTAGACCTAAAGTTGAACAGAAATCCATTTGGAGGGAGTTCCAAGGAATCTGGTGGTGACACCTGCAGTGCACCTAGACTGGCACGTCCCCATATGCCAAGAAAATCAAGACGACATCAGCATCGTGCTTATTGCTGGTAGAGTAAGGTCTGCAAGCATTAGTGAGTGGAGCAAGCATATGACTAGACAGAGCTGGACAGAGCAGAGAAGTCAGCTCGTGTTAGAAAAACTTTAATACATCTGGGTGGCTCATCCAGCCAGTATTATTGCTGGTACTATTTCAGTGGCTGCAGAGGCAGTTAAACGGATAATACATCTCCTGAGAGCATTTTGCACTGGATATAGTCAGTCTAGTTTAAAATGTGGACATGTGGCAAGACAAATAAGAGGTAGCTGAGCCTCACTTGCAAGTCTTCACCATTCTGATGCCCTAAAAATCAGCAAACACTTCCTTTGCAAAGGGAGGGAGAAAGGAGGAAAGGACAAGGAATGGAAGGGAAAAAATTATACTTACTTTCTAGTGGTACATGAGAATGTGTGCGGTATAATCCCAAGAGACAGAAAGATTTGAGATGGGCTTCTTTGCTGATTTAGAGGGTGTTTTCAAAGACTCTTNAGGGAGAAAGGAGGAAAGGACAAGGAATGGAAGGGAAAAAATTATACTTACTTTCTAGTGGTACATGAGAATGTGTGCGGTATAATCCCAAGAGAGAGAAAGATTTGAGATGGGCTTCTTTGCTGATTTAGAGGGTGTTTTCAAAGACTCTTCAGTGCCTGGTTGTGTATGGCAATGCCTAAATTACAGCTGTAATGTTTTGGGGCCTCCTTCAGCTTTCCTGCCCCAAAGCACGTTGTTTTTCCCACCATTCTGGTGTCTCTGTCAACTTCCTCAATGACTAGCATTAATATTTTGGGGGGTTGTTTTGCTGGCTGTGCTAATCGGTCTTGTCTGTGCTTCCATCAGGGCTTATTATCTGGCCTTCCCCCCTTCCCCCTTCCCCCTGCCTCCCTCCCTTCCAAGCAAGGCTGCAATCTGTTCTTTTTAAACCCTTCATCATCTTTGCTCTCTCTATCTCTGTTTCCCCAGATTTTAGAGATTGTTGACTATTATGTAACAGATGGCCTGACAGACCTCCGACTCTTTGCGGTGATGGCTAGCTTGGCGCAGAAAATAGCAGCACTGGAGTAAGTATTCAGCGGCATAGACGCTCATGAATTTTAACTCCTCGGTGACAAAGGAATTCAAGGGGGTAAGAGCCAATCTATCAGTAGCCGAAGTAATTAGAAGACTTAGATGGCTCTCTAGGCAGAGTATCCCTTCGCCACTACAGGCTGTTCATAGTAGATTAGGATAGTCTATGTCCCATTGATCTCTAAACCATAACTATGCTTCAAAACAATGGGACAGCTTAATCCAGAAATTGAGACATTCAAGTAAGCATCAGTGAGGGCTGTTCTTTTGGCTTGTAATGAAAAGTACTTTGCACCATCAAGTTGGAACAATGTGTATCGAGCAAATATAAAATCTGATTTTTGTTTCTATTTCATTCCTGGTTAGCAGGGGAAATAGCTTGCCCTAAATGACCAATATTCTGTCTTTAAACATTTAATAGTTGGGGAATTAATTTTCCTGTCCTCTCTACCTCTTGTGTTTTCTTTGTTCTTTGGCATTCTTGTTTCCGCATATATATATATAAAAAAAGTTCTTGCAAATTGCCACAGTTTTGGCACCCTTATATAGTTTTCTTGTCATCTCTAAGAAGTTTCTGAATATATCGTTCCCTTTCCCAGAAATCTAACTTCCTGCCTTTCAGAAATATTTCTGTGTCGGACAAGTCAATGGAAGCTTTTCCTGGTAAAGTAGGGGAAACAGGGAGAAAAGTGTGTCAGCTCTGAAAAGCATCTTCAAAACAAATCAGTCAGATATTCAAACCAGAGATGGTTTGTATTATTTTTAAGATTTGATTAAATTAAAATAAAATATAATTCACGGACTAATGTACTGCAGGGACAGAAGAGCGCGAAAGTAAAGATGAGGTCAAATGAGCTTCCACTGAACTGAAAATAAAGAGACAGTTCAGTTTGAAGCTTGGCTTCTCATAGCTTCTTGTTGAGACTCTGCTGTATTTATATGCCAGTCTGTGTAACCTGGCCAAAATCTTGTTGAGGAGCACAAGAGAGCTGCACACGTACCTGAGCAGGCAGTGTATGGCTGAGGCAGGTGCTGTGTATTTCCACGCCAGGGCGACCAGCTCCACTGTGGCATGGCCAGAGGTACCATGTCCTCACACCCATGCTCACAGCAGGGACTCCCCAGGGCTTCTTTTATCCCAGAAGTGTTTGAATTACTTTGAATAACCTTTATTTTCATTTGGAGCCTTACCAAGTTATCAGCAGAAGGGAAAGTCCAGGAGTGGAAAACCAACAGAAATCTCCCCTTTCCCCTCTTAGATGTGCTCTGACACACCTACAGATGAGGGATGGGCTTTCCATATGTGCTCCTGCAGTTGAGGAATACTTGTCCCATTGGAAGCCACTTCTGGAAAAGTTTAATTCCAGCCCATAAAGCCTGCAAAGAATAATTTCACCATGTATTTCTCAGCAAGTTGTATGCTCACCTATAGTTTGCATTGGATCGTAACCCAGAGCTAGGCCACAGCTCTAAACACTGGTAAGTGGTATAGACTATCCTGGAGGGATGAAATTCTCTTTGAAGGGCTTGATTCCCCTTGTCCACTGACACTGCCCCTATGTAGATGCACAGGTACACACACACACACACCCCCTTCCCTCAGCACATCTCCAACCCGCAGCGAGTGCTGTAATACAGGGACACCCCAGAGACCCTCCATTGCACCTTTGGGACATAGAAAATCATCCCCCTCCCTGCCAAATCTCCTTGGCTCTATGCAAGTGTTAAGTTTCCCAAGGATGGTGTATCAAAGAGAGGATGCAACATAGAGATCAGCCAGCAGCTCCAAGCTCAGCAGGAGGTAAAGATCTGCCTATGCTCTGTGAGCACTAATAATGTCATTTGGCAGCAATAAGTCTCTCCGTTTTAATTTGAATGACAGTGTCCCAAATGGTCATTTTAATAAGGTTTGGAGATTCTGGACATAGAGCTTTCCTGTTTTTGCAGCCCGTAATAACTAGTTAGTTGTGCCTAAGATCAAACAGCAATGTCTGGTCAGCAAAACTTTCCTTTTATGAAATAGCTTAGAATGGGATGAGCAAATGGCATCATTGCTGTAAAATGGGCTTCTCCATCTCTGCCTAGCGTTTATCCAAATGCCACAGATATGAAATAACCCCCCCCAAAAAGAACTCCAGCATTCAGTCCTGGGCAAAAGAAACCTTAGTAAATATTCCAGCTGACTGGAGATACCAAGCAGTGACACGATCATTTTGTTAATACTTATTTTGTGTAGAAAGAAAGACTTGAAATGTGATCTTTTTCAGTGATTAAAAATACATGTTTCGTTCTTAGGTCACAAGTGTTTCTGGGTGCACAGCACAGTGGGGCTGAGATGGAGGGAAGGAGGGATGGATGCCCTTCCCTCCCCAGTGCCAACATGTGGGCTAATGCCACCTGTGGCCCTGCGAAAGGAGCACTGGGGGAGGCTGCTGATGGTTGGTACTGGCTTCCCCAAATGGGAAAGGGCAAAATTTCCCCATGATCTCTGGCCAGCAGATGAAAGCGGACAGGGGACATGTTTCAGTCACTTGTATTTTTAGTAGGGACTTATGAGAGGGCGGAAAGGAACAGGTTAGGAAGTTGTTGCTAGGGCAATGCGCCATGCCCGTGCCTCTGCAGCTGCAGATACGTTCTGTGTGTTACCTGTTTGCAGCAGTGTCTCAGAGGACAGGGACAGTTCAGGGTGCTCAGCCCAGTTGGTGAAGGAGAGCTGGACACTTCATGAAGCCCACTGCTCCGTTGGATGTGCTGGGTGTCTTGCAGAACCGGCTGAAGCCCACTGTTGCGTGGAGAGGAGGACCTGACTCTAGCAAGAGCATCAGTCCCTCACGGTCATGGCTGAGGTCTCTTTAAGCAGTGGGAGCAAGGATGGTTTTGTGATATGGGGGGCTTCTGCCAGGATCCAGGAAGCCAGGACCTCTTCACTATGGGGCAGGCGCTGAGCTCTCCTCTGCTGTGGTCTCCCAGATGCAAACTTGAAAATAGTGGTACTTACTCTTTCAGGTGGGCATGAACTGGGGACTATAAGGTGCTTGAGAGGAAAAGCCATAAAATTCAACACGGAAACCTCTACTCACAAGTAAAACCTACAGTGTAACTATGCTTAATGTGTTCCGTTCTGCAGCTCTGGTGAAATATTTACTTTGAATCACAACCAGAAAAAGCTGATTTCTGTCTCCAACTTTGCTATGCAAGTATTTTGCATGCAATTTTGTACCTTTATTTTCTTATAATATTACTCCCAAAACTCTTTCTGTGTAATGTTCAGGTAACTCTACACAATTTAATAGTTTGGGGAGCTTTTCTTATTGCTAATACAAGGCAGCTGACTGAGAAACACAGTAACATAGGAATCTCCTGCTGAAATCATATCAGACATCACAGGATTTCTCTGACAGGAACCATGCTGTTCTGCTTTATTTTTGCTGGGCTAATGTTTATACTGACATGTAACAGCAATAGAAATAATTAAAACCAAAATCTTTTTGCAGTGTTTGTTGCTGAATTTATCTTGTTTAGACAAGCCACTTTCTGAACTTTAGGCAAATAAACAGATAGGAATGACCGGCATTTAAAATCAGTAAAAGACAAGTGCAGCACAGTCCGCTGCTTCTTTGCAAGCCAAATGTTCCAGCCCCAAAAGAAACATCTGCAAAAAAAAGAAAAAAAAAAAGGTCATTTTGATCGCGCATCGCATGTGAGAACTACCTGAGGGCAAATAAATGCAAGGATCACATTCTTATCAGCTTTTTCTGATAATAATAGCCCGGTCACTGGGGACAGTCTGTTAGTGTTGGCCCACTGGGTCAGATAACAATCCCGAGTCTCTCCCTCTCTTCCCCCGCTGTGACCCAGCCCATCTGCTTCTCTCTGGCCATATGGTACAGAAGTATCTGTGGCTGGAGACATTATCGTTTTATGCATCTGAATGCTCCTTGCTGTCATTGAAACTTCACTGACATGACATTCCTTTGAATATTCCTTGACAAAAGTGGTGGGGTTTTTTGCTTTTGTTCTGGTTTTCATTTCAGACAGAGTATAAATGAGCACTGGCGTTTGTATCAACAGAGGAGATATCCAACAGATACACAGGTGGGTAAGAAGGCTGGCCACAGGTTGCCTCCCCAACTTATTTTAAATACAATGTTATTTATTCTGTCTCTTAACAACTAAAACAGACCCCAGCATACACAAAAGAGCAGGGTTTGTTTAGTATTGTTATAAATAAGCCCAGCCTGATAGGGTGCCTTCGTGCCATGGATTAATTGCAGTGCAACCTGAAAGCTGTAACACTGCTTTACAAAAAATGAAGGAAATAAGCTCACTGGGACTAACTGTGCTTGGACCAGGCAGTCCCTCCACCACTCCAGACCAGGCAAGGGGGTTCCAAGGACATTGCAGCACTCTGCCTTGCTGTGGCTGGGGTCTCAGTCCAGGTCTGTAGCCCTGCCACTGCTCCTGGGGCTAAGTCAGCCATGCTCCGGCAGTGCTGGCCCTCAGAGGTCTTCAGCCAGCCAGCACAACGTGGGCCCAAAACCTCCCCTAAGGAGACATCCTGTTCCTCATGCAGTCCTCAGGCATGGGGAATGCACAGGTATTCCACCACTGAGGGCAACTGTTGCAAAAACATCCAATTAGGCCTAATGAGAATTCAGCCCAGGCATCAAAGGCAGGAGATACAATAGCAAATGTACAATACTCCTCTTCAATGGTCGTTTTACCAAGAGGAGGATGTAATTATTGTATGGGCTTTAACATAACAAAGCCTATATGTTCATACTGTGCCCGGCATCCTGGACTGCCTGTCAGCTGGGACCTCTGGACATTGCAGCAACCACCTGTGTGATGGAGGCCTGAACTGGAAAAGTAAACTAGAGATTATTACACAAATATTACCAGCACAATCTGATTTACAAATTCTCTGAGGAAAGTGTCCAGCGGCACAGTTATCTTTCAGTTTGTGTAGCAGTTTGAAATAGCAATAAACCCCCAAGCAGCTGAATCCGTATCTATGCCACTCCCTTCACTCATATTTCTTACAGGGTCCCCTTGCGTTTTCATCTGCCTTGTGGAAAGTCTCACAGAATATGTCATGGAAAGCTCCAGGGAATTATAAAATCAGTGAGTCTCTCTAGAAAACTGCAAGAGTTTTGGCTACGTTTTCACTTTGTCATTCAGTCCTGTTACTTCACAGTTCCAGGGAAGCGCCTAAAATTTGTTCCTTTAAAAAAAAAAAAGTAGTGTTTTTAGTTCTGACAGGCTCAACAAATCTTGAGATTTCCTATCTGAGGCTGTGTTTAATACCTAGAAGTCAGAAAGAAAATAACAGTATTTCTTGAGACATCTGAAAATTCAGACTTGATTAGAGAGTTTCAGTGCTGGAATTTGATGCAGATAGGCTGCCCTTCCTGGCAGACAAAGAGGCTGACTGCCTGCTGCTCGTGTAAAATAGACCCCCAACCTCATTATGTCAGAGGGAGTTTTGCCATGCCCTGGGCCGGCATTTAATGGATCAAAATGTGTAAGTAAATCCATCACCCTCTACAGCCAAGACTGTGTGTGCTGGAAATGTTGCTGGCAGCGCTGTTGGGGGAAGAAGAGGAGACAAAGAGGGAGGTAGGGAGACAGTCTTCTTCATCCTCTTCTCACCCCATCCTGTTGGTCAGCGAAACGTTCTGAGACTGACATTAGCTGAAAGGTAGTACTGTCCTTTTGCTTTAGCACCTTTCTGAGTCTGCTTTACCTTGGAAAATGTTATACTTACAAAGCAAGATTTGGAACCTGCTATGCAATACGCCATTTCAAAAGTAGTTTTGCATCTCAGCAGTGATTGTGGAGTAATGTTGCTGCCCCACTGCCAGAGGGAAAACCAGCTTCTTTCTGTAACCCCAGGCCTGACTGTCATTTACCTCCTTTGCCTTCAGAGAAATTAATGCTCTGAATCTGTATTGCTGAGGGAGGCAGGGAGGCCTGAAAAACCAAGATGATTATTGTGTCTGTACGAAGAGTTTGAAAGGAATATAGCTTTCTGATGAAACAAAATGCTTAAGTTTTCCATGTGTTCCTTTTTTTCTACTTTTCCTGCTATTACCCTTTACTGACACGTCCCGCCTAACAGTAAGGCTTACAAAGATGTATGTGCATGTGCGTGCACGCACCCACGCACACACACATGTGCAGAGCCTGCATGTGAAGCAGCTAGTGGCTGTCTGGTGCTAGCACTGGCGGCTGATGATTGGTACAATCCTAGTCACAGATACGGCCCACATCATTCATTTAGAGCAAAGGATCCTTCTCTCTTTACTCAAGCTTTCACTGCCCCTGGACCAGGGCCTTCTTGTATTACATGCTACATGGAGATGTTTTAGGAGTCATATAATATAACTATTTTATATTGTATGCATCATATTGCAGAATTTAATATAAAATATGAATAATTGCTAAAGTGAGTTCCCAACAATCTGCAACAATTTCTGTCATCATAATCTCCCCTTCTACAGTATCTTTGTTCCTTAAAACATGTGAAAAGATTTATAAGAAGTTTCAGAAGAATGTACTGTTAAGAGTTTGTGTAATCTTATCTTTTATTCAAGAACCTTATTCCTAGTTCACTGTGTCAAATATATACATACGCTCCTACACAACCTATTGTGGAACTAAAGTGATTATTCCAGTATCCTTTCCACAGTTTAAGAATACATACTAACCAAAACCCAAATGCCAAATAAAAATGCACTGCCAAATACTTTGATCTTCACTATTCTAGTCACAAATACACAGTGTTTGTTTCACCAGTTCAGTCCCAGTAGAAGAACTTGTACAAAAGTGCCCAGGGCCTGTAATCCTTTAGGAGCCGTACTGTATATTTATGAAGCATTTATACCATGCGGTAAGAATGTATAGTCAGCAATAGTCTCCAGCGAACAGGATTTCTTATAGGAAATCAGCCTCATGCTAATCCAATATCCTGTTGCGAGAAGGGGCCGTACATGTTCTTTCACAGAGTGATGCAATCAGCCCAAAAGCTCATGATTAGGAGACAAAGTGCTCTTGGGGAAAGGCTCTTCCCAAGCCAGCGAATGGGGATGATGCCCTCAAGCCAGAAAGTTCATTTCTCATTCTGACTTTTTGCTTCTAACGCTTGATAATTTGATGCTGCATTCTCCTCTTTTCCCAGATAGGTATTCAGTGACTGATCAAGCAAACCAGGGGTTCGAGTTGTAAGGTTGGAGTAAGGTTGGCTGAATAGAGTGTGGTAAGTCCTGGGGCGAGAGGCAGATGAAAGAGCACATGAAAAGGGTGAGTGGTGGCTTCCTTATAGATTCGTTTCCAAACGTATTAATAGGTGAGTGACTCTTTTTACTGTTCTCTTTTCCTTTTGCTGATGTGAGCTTTTCTGTGTAAAATCTATTTTTTACACAGAATTATTTTCATATTTGCAGATAAAAATCTCTACTGCCTCAGCACATGGTCAGGATTTCTTATGGTTTGTGAATATATGAACGAAACCAAAATTAATTTGACACCCGTCTGTACAGTACAAAGACCAAGATGGGGTGCAAGCTTGAACTTGCTCAAAGCTGAGTAATGCTAGACTGTTATCTTGTCATTAAGAATTGCTTTGAGTCCCTATCTGTTCAGCAACTCTAATTAATGATCATTTAACTGTACTGTCAGCCTCGTTTAAATCTGAGTGTTGCCAGTTGCTTCGTTCATGCAGGCAGCCAATAGGTGCCGGGGGAGTCGTTCATGCATAGCATTGCCCCAGTGGCTCTGGGCCTATAGCATCCCAGTTTAATAGGGCATTCAGGGCTCATTAGCGAGGAAACACATCAGGAGTGACCGCTCCATTGCCACACGTTGCAACTAATAGCCTTGCCGAACAGAATCGTTTCTGTTTCTGCTCACTTGTTTTTGAATCCTTTCAATGTCAACAAGTGGTCATGTCGGCAGGAGCCCGCCATTCTCCCCAACAGTTTTATCCGTTGCTCTCCTGAGCCAGACTTGTGTCCTCCTCCATTGTTCCAGCCACAATGGAGCCTGAGCAATCACAAAGGCTTCACAGCCATTCATCATCAGCTCACGAATTCTGGGGTTGAGCTTACCCACCAAACTTTTGGGACATCGTTTTGGCATAATGTGTGAATGCCCATGAAATACAAATCGTTTCTGAAGTTTACACTTTTGTTGCAAATGCACAGAATGGTTGTTGGGGGTGGGGTTAGGGTTGCGGTGAGGGTGCTGGACGGAGGGAAAGAATAGGAAATAAAACCTGACATCGCTGTGGCTAAAACAAGAAAAGATACAGTGGAGGGGAGATAAGAGACAATGAGACTGCTGCTGGAATTAGAGGTGTAGAAAGGAGCAACCGGGGAAATGGAGGTGTGTCCAAAAAAGTGCAACCGCACTTCTGGCTCACAGATTTGGAAACAGTCCCTTGGCTTTGTGAGGAGGCACAGGCAGCTCTTGTGTCACTGGGCTTTGGGAGGCACAGGGACAGGGTGCCCCTGAACGAGCTCCCCGGACCCTGTCTCCTCCTTCCATTCATGGGTATAACCAGCATTTCTTCCTGGTTACTGGAAACATGACTTTCAAAAGGCTCACTGGAAGCGTACACCTGCTGCTTGTTATTTGCGTTAGGTTAGCATGTAGCCCCTGTTGTACTAAATGGAGAGTGAATGGATGTTTCACACCTGGAAACCTGAGATTTGAAGATGTAGTGACTTTACCAGGGTCACACAGTAAAGATCAGAGATGAGAATCAAAGCTAGAGCATGTGTGTTCCAGTTTATTTCGGTATATTACTTTTACAGTGCTGTGCTTTTCCCTACGTCTGAAGCGATTGGGCTGAATCCTGTCTGCTTAAACGCTAGACAAAATAATATCAAATGAATATCATTTATTGTGTACTGGCTACTGTTTGGACGTGGTCAATACACCCGAAGCATCCTCCACTTTGAGTGATATGGAAACAGTGCACTGTGACCACAGTGCATAACAGTGCCATCAGATGTTTGCTCAGCACATGGCAGAGAGCTTGCTGGACACTTCCACCTCTTCCTTACTGTGTGCTGTTTCATGGACTTTATATTGTGTTGATTTTGCCTTGGTAAGGACTAACAGCTGCATCCTAGTCGAAAGGATTTGATTTTAGGGTCATTTGGAAGTCCCTGTGAGTATCCTACTGTCTCTTCCTAGTCATTTTAGCAAGCCAGTTACAAGGGACAAAGATTGTTCATAAGAAAGGCAAAGGTGATTTTTTTTTTGTCTGTCTCTGGAAGATTAAATTTCTCATAGACCACGATCATAGCAAAAGATGCTTTTCAGTACAAGTGCCTAGAAATGGTGTCCTATTCCACCATCCACTGCATGTCAACTAGAGAGTTCTCTTGTTGCTTGTCACAATAACCTGAATGAAAAAAAAATTAATTGCTTTACCACTTTTTTTCCTGGCAGGACAGTACACACTATATGGCCCGGGCTGTTATAAGAATACCAAGAAGTATTGCGTGCCTATCAAACACATTTCCCGACAAAAGTTTTGAATGTAGAGCTATAGCGGTCTCCACTATCAAAGGTAATGAAAAATACTGTGAACATTTTTAGGCCTTGTTTTATGTGATCATTGCCATTCAAAAACAGTCACAAACCACTAATTTGGTAAATATTGGGTTTCCTGATATCACATTAAGACCTGCTTAACGCATAAGTGACTAACTCTGAAAAGCGGGCTGTGTGTAATTCCTGGTTACCTATTGTTTGTTTCTCTCTTGATTTTGATATAGTTACACCCAACCGATACTGCAGCAGGGCAGGTGTTTCTTCTTGCCTCCCGTGGTGTAAAGGAGGAATACCCAAAGCAAAACAACTTCCTGCAGTATGCTTCAGTGCTGCTTACAGTTTTTGTCTAAATTAATGAGCCTGATCTGGTCTTACTTTGAAACCAGGCTGGAATAATCCCACTGGTTTAATTCATACGTGATTTATACAACTGTTGGGGAGTCAAACTCTTGCATGAAAAGCTTGAGCTCCAGTTGTCCTGTAATTACCACATATAACTGTTGGGTGAGTCATCACCAGCGGTAAAATCTTTATGAAGCACAGTAAAATAAATAACATGAAGTCAAAGTCTCAACTACAGCGGGCCCCCACGCAGAGATTTGCTGAGTGAAGGACTCACAGTGATGTCCATAAACCGTGCTTACACCTTCAAGGGCCCACAGTATTCGTCATCCAGGGGCATCCACAGCACAAAGTTAGAGGCTGAAGCGGTGTAAGTAAGACTGAGGAGACAAAGGCAGGCAGGAGTGGAAGCCTCAAAAGCTAAGCGGGGAACCATATAGTCTAGAAGTACCCCCTTGCTGCATTTTGTGTGTGGCGGGTCAGGTAGATGGGCACAGGGAACACTGATTGTCAAGTCTTGCTGACAAGATAAGCAGGAGAACATCACAACAAGGGATCTCAGCAGGTTTAGGTATAATCTAAGTGCATTTCATTCAGCTGCCAGGACTTAAATGAGCATGCCCATGCTCAGCACAACATCTGTAGGGATCCTTAGAAGTACTAGCAGAGGGACTCCACCTGTCCCTCTGCTTAGGCAGCAGCTTTGCAGAACTTACATGCAGGTGTATCTTGCGCAGCAATGGAGCAAAATCCTGACTTTGGTAAATCAGACAGGGTTTTGGCCTCAATATGTTTTCAGGTACTTGCCCCAGTCAATCCTACCAGAGCCATAATAGTATGCATCTATTCAAGCTTTTCAAGGATAGAATTTTTCTTTTTCCCTTTCTTCCGTTTTTCTTTTTTTCCCCCCTCTGTAAAGCAGCTTATGAAAGAGGTAACTGCTCCTTTTCACAGTCAAAGCAGGGTATTCTGAACTGAATGCTAACTAGATTTGGGGCCAGACTGAAGAAGTGTTTGAGCAGTTGTTCAGATCTGGGGATTTGGCTTCAGGATCATAAGTAATAATCTAGAAGGAAAACTATATCTGGAAAATGTATAGGTAGCAGTTTCTGAAATTTCTTTAGCATTTCTAAATGTCGGAAGCTTTCCCTAACAGAAGGGAAATAAAGGTATGTGAAAATGTCTTTCTTTTTTTTTTGTTGTTGTCAAATTTTGCAGCAGTTTTATGAGATTGTTGATTAGCTGCATGGACTTGAAGGCATCAGAATTGAAAATGTGCCAGGCCGAGTAGTTTAAAGCACTCTGGTGCTTTTCACAAAGCTCCCCTCTGAGTTTCATGTAGCGCTCTACAGCTGCATACCAGATCTCCTCTCAAGTTCAGGTCCTGCAAAGACTTAGCTGTATGCATCTGCCTAAACATAAACTGCTCATTTGCTTAAAATTCTGCGCATTATGATGAGTTTTGGTTATTGTGAAAGAGATATACAGTGAAAGCTATGTGAATGCCTAAATTTGTGGATTTGAGGGACGCATGTTGACAAAGCAGTAAACTGAGAGGTGTGCTTGTCCTCCAAAGTGGAAGTTTCTCATTAGAATATGTTTTTTCTTCACAGCTTCAAAAATCACATCTGAACATAGAATGTTTCAGTGTTTCACTATATAGAATCGATGACTGGAAGTTGGGTTTTTTGATATAACTTAGAATTAAAGTATAGAAGACATCAAAAATGGCGTGTAGGGAAGTATTCTGAACTATATTGAGTGACTGGCTGGGGGTAGGCTTTGTTCCTGATACTGACGACATGAGTACATGATATTGATTTCTAGTATCGGATATCACACTGATATTTCGAAATACCACATCTGCACCGTGGCTTCTTTTGTTGTCATCACCAGATACGTTATTCAGTGGTAAGTAAATTGAACACCTGAAATGCGACGTAGGTATGTAAGCACCTAAGTTCTGTATTGCTCAATGTCTTCCTTCGCTTTCCACATTTGGCTGCAAGTGTTATTTTTAGGCTCAGAAGTTATACCTAGGTTGAGTCATATAAAAATCTCTGTTACCTCTATCATGATTCAGAAGTTCATTCTACCTTCTTTTGTTGGTACCTCTTCCATGCTTCCCATCTGAACATCCGAGGTTTAAATAGCAGTATTTATGAATTCAAGGGGCAATGGGCACAAACTGGAGCACAGGAAG
>VZSC01017127.1:90113-113610 GCA_013398225.1 Steatornis caripensis
GAGGTTGTGGAGTCTCCTTCTCTGGAGATATTCAAAACCCGCCTGGATGCATTCCTGTGCAACCTGCTCTAGGCTAACCTGCTTTAGCAGGGGGGTTGGACTAGATGATCTCTAGAGGTCCCTTCCAACCCCTACCATTCTATGATTCTATGATTCTATGAAGTAGGAGTAACCTTAGATACAACAACGATGTAAGAGAGCTAGAGAGTGGTGGTAAGAGGGAAAGCTTAGGCTTCAATACCAGTCCCAGGGAACAGATAAAAGAGTTAATATGTTGATCAAGCATGAGCCAAGCCAGTCCTCACTGCTGCATGCTCCTCTGAACACACAGCTTTCATGACCTCAAAAGTGCAATTCCTCTCACTTTCTAGGATGTGATCTTGCTTTTTCTGACTTGGGAGTAATTCTGATTATTCAGTGAAAAACTAAGTGAGGAAAACCAAACCCTATGTCTCTAGTGCAAACTTTGTCGCATAGCTGTTAGCTTGTCTTTCTCTTTTTTTAGGGCAAGTAACTTAAAGAATAGCCTTTCCTTGTTGATTGCTCTACCATTCATTGGACAGCATATGGTTTTTGTCTTGGGAATCATCCAACATGTCACAAAGGAAGTGATACTGGACAGTTACTAGGCAGCTTTTGTATACTTCAGGGATAGGGGAAGATGGTATTTTAATAGAATTCCTTGGGGATCTCTTAGAAGGGTAATTTAATTGCTGAAATCAAATTTTGGACCCCTGTCACAAATCACTACCTTATCTTTCATCCATCTATTCCCTTGTTGTTCAAACTAATAAAACATGCACACTGCCCTCCATTCATGTGATTCCCTTCATACGTTTTTAACTGGTAACCCTGGCTAATAATGGGTAGGTGGCCTGTTTCTGGTTGAGGATTTTTTTGAAGGAATGGACAGTTTCTCTAGCTACCACATCAACGAATGTGGCAACACTCATTCACTCTAAATGAAAAGCCACAGAACCACGTGAGTGTTGGTGAAATTCAAGCAGGAAAATTACTGAAAGGGGAGGATGCAATCTGGAGCGTCTCCTCAAATATTCACATTCTGGTTGCTTGCAGGCAAATTCTGGGCAAGTGAGCCATCGGTGATGTGATCTCGAGTCCCTCCTTGGTGGAGTTGTTTGTAGCCATTGCTGTGGTAATGTTTTATCAATTCTGACTTATTCTCAGTAATGTTCTCAGAAGTTAGTTTGCTGATTTTTGTTGCAGCTGATTGAAGCATCTGAGATGAGGTGCACCAAGGTGGTGGGAAACAGGTTGTGGTCCCACTGCCTCAGCTGCTCCTCACCAGGTCCAAGCAGTGTGCCACCTGCAGAAATACACTCAGGCGGCACTTGTGTCCAACCTGCCCCACTCTCACCTGCCTCTATATCCTCCCTTGCTTCCTCAGGATCTTGCAACTCCCTGCTGTCCGTCTGAGTGCTGCAGGNCTGTGTCCAACCTGCCCCACTCTCACCAGCCTCTATATCCTCCCTTGCTTCCTCAGGAGCTTGCAACTCCCTGCTGTCCATCTGAGTGCTGCAGGTCTTCTCAGGACAGCATGGAGGAGTAAGGATCTTTATTCCAGTAATTTGGACAGTAAGGAGACAGGCAGGGTGAGCTCTGAGCTGGCAGAGGCAAGTTAAGGCAAGAAAAAGTGAGTAGGCAGCAGAGTCAGGGCTGTACATGCTGTGAGGTTAGTGGTCTCAGAGCATCCTTAACCCTTTGCAAAAGCTCAGGTGACCTTGAAGCTGCTTGATTTTGATACGAAGACTGCTTCAGCCTTCTGATTGCCGCCTGAATTTGGGAGTGGAGAATGGCAATGTGTGTAGGCTGCTTGTTTCTCACTGTTCAACCACATTGCTCAGATGTCTCTGATAGCGTGGGCAGTGAGGGATTTTGGATTAAGCGATTGTGTTTATTTGTAGACAGGATTTCTGAAAGTGCTCAGGCTTGGCCCACCTCTACTTGCATGCAGATAGATGGAGTTTTTAAAAAAGGCATCACTATGTCATCAAAGAACCCAAAGTCCTCTTTGGCACTGAACAAGCAGCATCCATCTCTACTGTGCAGTTTTTATCATCTAAAAAAAAGCACAAAACAGAATACCGAGGAGTATCATGTCAAAAACTAAAATGCGTGTGTTCAGACCAGGGATGTGATAGGCAGCAGCTTCACACTGTTTCTCGCTCATTTATTGGCCATAATTCTTGGGTCACTTCATATTTTTCACTACAACATCCTTTCAAATTCTGTTCCCTTTCCCCTTAAGAAATATTCTCTAAGGTGTTGTGAGCTCAGAAAAAAATACATTTAGAAACAAAATGAATGGCTTAAATAATAATGACATTTAGGGGCTGTTTCCATCAAAGTCTGCCTACAATCGCTATCATCTTAGTGTGGAAATCATTATGCAGGTTAATAGGTGAGCTTCTAAAATAAAGAGATTTTTTCTAGTTAATTGAGTGAAAACAGGATCAAATCCAGTGCTTCATGTGCTCAGGAGCTGATGCCTGCTAAGTGCGGTTCTTACACATTTCTTTATTCCCAATGCTAAGAAAATCCTATGGGTTTTTTATGTTTCATCAAAAATGTTTTTCTGTAACAAACCAAAACAAACAGAGCCCAACAGGTCTTTTGTTGGTCGCTCCACTTCCCAAAAGGGTCCCAGGCACTTAGTGACACAGCATCTGTCTCAGATGCTATTGAAGGCATTCAGCCCCTAAATGCTCTTCCACTGACATTCTTTTATACTATGGTATTTGACAAACTCATACAACGAGGGTAGAGGAAAAGGGAAAGGAATCTTTTGAATTGGGTGGAAAATATTTAATCTTGTCTCCACCTGATTTTCAGTTAAAATTCTCAGGAACCCATGCACGCTGTTTCTACTTGTTTTCTGCTTTGGGGGAAGCCAAGTATCTATGTGTCTTTTCGTTATTATTAAAGTTATTGTTGTTCTTGCTGTTAACAACAGCAATTGGAATAATGCCTGTAGGATTTAAAATTGGAAGCTTGCTGAGGTCTCCAAGCCTCAGTGCCCTTTTACTAAATAAATGTGTGTTCAGGCTTGCACCCTGGATTTGTGCTGCTTAGTTTGAATTATATTTTCACTAATTTTAAAGGAGAAAACTAATGAATACACTTTCTTCCGCAGTAAAGCCTGTGGACGGAAACTAATGTTGGTCATTTGAGGACCGTCACTTTAAACCATCCGAGGTGTTTATTTTGTGTATGAAGAAAGACTTTACTTCTCCAAGTAACATAATCCTGGCTGTGTGTAGACATGGTCTGTCTATGTGTGGAAGGAGGAAGGACAATTGTTCTTTTTGTTCTTATAAACCAATGTTCCTTTCTATAAAGAGATTTTAGTGTAGCCCTCTGTATTCTTCCTCGCTATAGAGAAATCCAGTGAAATAGTATCTATTTCCTCAGATTGCTGTCCTAGATAGCATAACACCACATGAGTAGTAGATGTGCTAAATTAGAAGGGATTTTTTTATCACCTTTGTGGAAGTGTTTGTTCTTGTATCTTTTCTTTTTTCCTCATAAAAAGGATAAAAAGAAAGAAAAAGAAAAACTTCACAGAATAGTAAACCTGAGACACAGATTTGAGTGCCAGACAGTTGAATGAACAGGATAATCGGGGTTTTTTTTTTTGACAGGTGCGACAGCCTGCCTATGACTGGCATTATAATCATTACCATTTTAATAAGGCACTAATAGGGGGGCCGATAATTCAATGGGGTGTGAGGATCCTAATTCAACTCCCAATCCCACATGAATGTGCTAGAATTTGTGGGCTTTGTTTTCCTCTTTTGTACCCCTGAATGCAAATAATTACTGGCTATAGATTCAAAAATTCTTAGAACTGGAAGCTAAATTAGCTCTCCTAATACTGCACAAGAATGTCAATACTCAGGGGGGGAAAAAAGGGAAGTAAGTGGTTTTTGGTTGTTTTTTGTATTACACTTGTGGTACTGCAAAGGTTCTGTAGCTTAAGTGGTTTGGTTGGCAGCGTGAATAATACCAGCACTGTTTCTAAAGAACATGGAGCTCGCTTTTATCCACCCCCTAACACTCCTCAAAAGGAAAAGTAAATATATTTGTTGGAAAATCATTTCTGAAAAATCATATGCTGCTTTCTACCTGCTATTTTTGTTGATGTTGCCTCTGTTTATTCTTGATGTGTCTGTTCACTCTGTATTGTTTCAGCAGTGGCATGTGGTATGTTCAGCATCTGTGGCCATACCTTCACGGGAGCCCTTTGGGCTCTAGTGTAGTCAGTTTATCCCATTCATATGATCTTACAAGACAATTTCAAATATTACGGCAGTTACATATTACAGCAGTTATATATTACAGCACTGCAGTTTGAAGGCACTTTGTCCTTGCAGGAGCTGCTCAGCACCTGAAAAGAATTGGTCTCTAAACTTAGGAGCAGACACCAATCTCTGCTCAGGAGAATACTTACGTTTGTACTCTGTACTCAATAGGTGTTTGAATAGCTGTTTTAAAACCCAGGAGGGTAAGGGGTAAGCAGGCCTTCTTCCTTGCTCCTGCTAGCTCTAACCATGTGCCTGACTGCGGGACATAGGACGGGGTGAGCAGGAATGGACCCCTCCTCACCCCTCTCTCCATTAACAACCGGAACAAAAACCAAAGGGCCTTATGCTTTCTCTTTTTTTTTTTTCCCTCAGCAGGCCTATGCAATGAATTTCTCCATTCATTTGTGATCAATAACACATATTATAATTTCTAATTAATGAACAACAGTGCTACATGGGACAGGACTTTGAAAAATGGGGAGGGATATTTCCATATAACCCCTTGCAGCTGGAATCAGCTTCTCCCGCCCACTATTTCTGATCCCAAATTAGCTGTGGAGTCTTGCCATGATTTCAGTTCTCTTGCTCTTTTTGCACACATGTTGTCTGATTTATAAGGACTACGAACAGCTCTTGATGTACAAGGGAGTGAAAGATAAGCAAATGCACTTTATGCCACGAAAGAGCAGGAAATAACTAAGGTGGACGAACTGATCTGGGAAAACCAACCCGAACCTTTATCCCAAACTGAAATGCAGAGTTTTGGAGGTTTGCCAAAATCTGGTTAATCTTTCTCCCTCTCTGTCTTTTAATGGTATTTATGGTTTCTCTGCACTTCCTGGTTTCAGCTGGGTCCAAAAGCAGGAGACTGAAATATCATTGAAGAGGCTATTCACAGTGTTTCCAGCTGGCTAGGACCATGGAATGAAATATCTCTCACAATAAGGTCTGTTCTAGAAGGATTTTTGCCCAATTTCTATCTTGATGAGATTCTATGAGCAGCCAAACTGTTAAAAAATTATCCTAACTGAATCGAAACTTCGAAAATGTGCCCACCCACAAAATAACGGACATCCTTCACCTGAGGAACCTGTGTACAGAGGGTTCCTTAAGTGTCTCGTTTGGCTCTTTGCACAGAAGGTGTTAGTCTTGCTTGATCTTAGAAGGCTCCTTGCAGAATGGATATGCACACAGGTTATCTGTGTTCCCTTCAGGATAATTTTTTTGATGTGTTTCAAGATTTCATGGACACTAAGCTACAAACATAGATAGCTTCTGTCTTGATTCAGACATTGAAACTCATTCTCAGTCCCATGGTCAACGTGAGTGGGACAGATTAGCGTTATATCTATTACGATGAGGTCCTGTCACTCCAGAGTACAACCTCAACCACTGATCTTACAGTCTGTGTATCTTGGTCAACTAATGACATTTGAGTTACCTCGGAGAGCTGTACGGGAACACCCTGGAGATTACTCAGGACTAATGTATGGTGGTTTTTTGTTTTCAGCTCTCACTGAAGAGCCCCCAGGCATTGTCTTCATCTTCCGAGTGTAGTGAGTCAGGGAAGGCTTCTTACCATTTCCGCAAAGTTTTTGCTCTTCTACCTCTTGAGCCCTCAGCTCATGTTGTGCACGCAGGACTGGTAATGGATTCAGAGAAGAGGGTATCACCATCCTGAGGTGGAAGTGTTACATCAGCATTGACTGAAAGGCTCATAAGCATGCTTTAAATATTGTGCTCAAGATGCATGGAAAGAAAAAGGATTTTTAAAATTTTTTTTTTACCCATACCTATGAACCACAAACTTTTGATTAGCGGATTTGATCTGAACATTAGAGATCTTGGTTAAACCAGATTAACTGGTGCCAAACAACTGTCATTGTGAAGAAATACCATGTTCCTTCAGGCAGAAAATGAGAGGAAATGATCACTGCCTTTCTGCAAGTATTTTACAGAATATATGGAGATCCGTTCTTCATAGCATATAGTGGGATTTAGGCTAGATGTTGTTACAGAGCAATCCTAGGTGATGGAACAGGCTGTGAAGAGCAAAGCCCATAGCTGAAGAGGTTAATCTTTCCATCCATTTTGTCTTACCTTTTGCTGACAATGTGGCTAATTTTTGTTCCTGTATAACAATTTTCCTATTTTGGCTAAAAAGATTGTTGAGAAGTTTGTGAAGAACCGACTGAAGATGTCCTTCTTTTCCTTAGACCTTATTCAATGTCTCTGGACGTCAAGGTAAGTCTGGTGGTTTGGGAGATGATCTTGAGAGTACACAAAGCTCTCCCTGGACCATGTGACATGGTTGACTTGGCTTCTAGGCATTCATTGATAACTTTATTCTTTTGTCTGAGATCACAGAAGGCTGTACCAGTCTCGCTCCTCTTCTGCAAGCGCTGTTCCTGGGGATTCTCTGTGACTCTTCTTGTCACATTTTTGGTTCAGTCTGTCCATGTCATTGTTAGGTGACATAGTCAGGGGTCAAGGAGCTCTACTGGTTATCCTCAGTTCTCAGTCTCAGTTTCACTAGCTGTAGTCAGTGCTGCTTTTTGTCAGCTACTAGGTTTGAGGAAGGCCCAGGCATGGATGACAAGCATTTGGCTATGTTTGGGTAGAAGTGAAAACAGGTAAAATGTATGTCGTTATGGCTTGGAAAAGGTGCCAGAAAAATTGACAAATATTTTAAAGATTCACTGAGGATGTGTGCTAATTTTGGATTCCGTGGGGAAGGTAGGAGTCAAGGGCACGAAGCAGGAGTCTGATCTGAGCTCCTGCAGATTTAACAAGTGGCTGCCAGGCTGGAGTTCCTGAGAAGAGACCCAAGCCACCAGGACTCTTCCCCCTTGATACCCAGTCCCAATGAATCCAAACCTGTTATGAGACACAAAACACAGCAAAGCTTGGCCTTCGCTGTTGAGGGACAAAGGGGAAGGGAAAAGGGGTGTAAACGTGCTGACTTTCCCTTTCCCTAATCAGAGAACTAGGCAATATTTAATTGTCTTGTTGATCTTTCCACATATTTAGTGGGGATCAAACTTTCTTGCAGAAGGAAGATTAGTTAGTTAAAGTTCTCCCAAAAATACTGAAAGAAAGCAAACACCACATGACTGGTAAATTTTAGTTATGTTATCCAGGCCCAAAGGATTATAATGCAGCAGATGAAGATTTTGTTTCTGCCTTTGACACTGGCTTGCTACCCAGCCCTAGCATTTCGATTCCCTCTACCGTAGTTTCCCCTTGTCAAAGCAAGATCTAACAGTGAGCTGTCCCTGAGCAGGTTCATTCATCAAGGTTCATAAAGTGTTTTGGAGAAGGTGCTGCTGCTAAGAGAGCTGCTGTAAAAGTTTTGACCATTAGCATTCACTTTGATGTGTTAAAAGTAACCATTTTTCCCTAAGGTGCTGGAAGTTCCATTGTGTGCAGAATTTAGATTAACATTAAGTACAGAAGGTTTTAGAAATCATTCACCTTGAAGATTGGCAAAACTGGCATATTCACAGCAGAAGTGAAAGACATGTTTTATCTGTGTTGTCCTTTGTAATTATGCTGCTGAATAACAGAAGTATTATCACACCAGGGTTAGTGCCAGAGGATTACCCAAAGTTTTTCAAATGGGATGGTAAAGTGGTGCAAACAGGTGCACAGACAAAGAGCAAAAAGAGGGGGGAAAAGTGAGAGAAAGAAAGCTGAGGCCTTCTAGTTTCAGCCACATAGCAAAATTAATGGTTTCTCTAAATGAATAGCATAGCTAGATTACTATTGAGCCTGTAAAATTAGAGGAATGAGTCAGATTCTTCATTTCACTCCTGTTTTAATTTAAGCAAAGGAGGTCAACCCTATTGTGCTTCACCTCAAAAAAAAAATCTTTTCATTGGAATAATTTTGCTGAGAACAAAGTGACTCATAAGAACAACATGGCCTCTGAAATCTGCTTGCCAGCATCTCCCTTTGCAAACTGGATCCTACTAACCAGGACTTCCCTTTGAATGTCCCACACGTGTGTATTCAGAAAGAGAGAGGGAGGCATTTCTAAATGAAGTTAAAAATCTCTTTACAAGCAAAATAGCCAACATAAGCACATGTTATTCTTTTTCGATGTTGCCTTTTTAATCCATCTTTGTGTGTTGGTTTATTCGTGTACATTAGAGCCATGTGGACATTTCCTAATATCTTCATTTCAGAAAATAGCAATGTACTTTAGCACAGTTCCTTTGCAAGATTAAACTAGGAGAAGGTTGTTGGTGCCAGTTTTGAATATGAACCACCGTGTATCAAGAGGTGTTTTTCAGTATTTGCTGTAAATTACCACAAACATAGCAGTTAAGTGTTTGAATGTGGACATCTAGGGGAATTTGGGGAGGGAGAGAAGGGGGCATTTGGGTCTTCCTCATGGGAAGCTCCCTCTTGCATGGTAGCTTTGGGAAAATTTTGTGGTGGGAGGAAGCAAGACTTCAGGGATTAGGATCACTGGGGAAGGTGGCTCATCTCACGGATTTCTGCTTGCTGTCGTTGGGAACAGAGGCATATATTTGCTTATTGATTGCCCTGCATTTCAGGGAAGTCTCCAGGTAACTATAGGCTTGTTACTACCACCTTGCTCCCCACAGGCTTTTCTGCCAAGAAAAGTCACAGAAACTCTGTATGAGTGAGTAATGGGAGTTGGGACAGGTCTGGGATGACATTGACGTTTCCCCTGACTAATGCTCTATAGTAGGATTTCTATGATTCTAAGCAAGACTGTGAAGGCATCTATGGCTTTGCTTTGTAATTAGAGCATGATGGCATCTGAAGAGCCCTCCTGAGAATACTCGATATAAAGAATTGTCAGTATAAAATCTGAAATCGCTGGTCCCTGAATCACGTGGTGGGAGCAAATCAGGGGCTTCGCAGCCATGCAAATAAACAGCAGCCTTGCAATGCCCCATCCACTCTGCTCTGCTGTCGGCTCTGTTCTTGTGCATCACTAAAGGGCATTGAAATTGCACAAGTCAGTCCTCACAGCGGGCTCGGTGCCCTGCTGGCTCACAAGAAAGGGGACAGTGGGGAGTTTAGGGGCAACAGAGTACACATGTATGTGCTCACTCCACATGCACGCCCTGCCTGTCATCCCAGCAAGACCTGTCACCCTCCTGATTGTCATTTTGATCCTACTTCTTCAGCTGACATGGCTCTAAGTCCTTCAGCTGGGGTTGTAAAGGATTGACACTTTCCTGTCCCAGAAAGAGCCCTGAGATAACACACAGTAGACTTTATTGTGAATCAGATTTGGTTTCTATCTGAGTTTAAAGTGGTGGTGTTGACCTGATGACAGTAACTGACCATTCTTGTCTTATTTCATCTGTGTCATAATGTAGCCAAGAGGGGACATCTGAGATGAGATCTTGGTTTAGAGAAACTCAGAAACCAGGAATTCATTTGCTGTGAGTAACTTTGTAATTTCTGTGGATACATGTGAAGAAATAGCACTTCCTCATGGTTTGGAAATTTACTAAGAGAAAATGGTTTGGTATTATCAAACCAAACTTCTTTCATTTTTTTTTACTATTATTTGTAAACAGATCAGTAAACTCAGCTTTGTTTGACAGGGTCTGTGTTGCCTAATGGGTAATTATTTCATTCGAAAATGCACGGTAAGTCCAGTTGCATGGTTCTCAGGACAGTTTGCAGTAGGTGAATGTTTCATGTTGCTGGTGTTCAAGCCTTTAATGAGATTTCTATTTCATACATGATACTGCAGTACCGGGTATTGGCTGAGGTGTGTGAGATAAGGCAGTCCTTCACTAAATATGGCTAACAGCAGAGCTCACCACATGAGGCATTTCTGCCTTGCTGGTTTGCCTGAAGTTTGATTGATAGGTGGATATGGATACGGTGTGGTTCTTCTATGTGCCTTCTTTTTAGCCCTGTTCCCTAGGAGGTGATGTGTGGATATGATGGCTCTAGGTCTCTACATATCAGTTCTCTCTAATTTTTTAGCTTATCTTGAAGAGAAGAAGCCAGACGAATATTTCTTATGCAAAGAAAGTCTGAAACCTGATCTCAGGTTTAATAACTGGGGATCTACACTGAGGTGAGGGAGAGGTGAGGTGTCCAGCTTGTCTGCCAGGACAGCGCCTCCTTCCTTCGACTTCTTGTAGGACATCATGTCTTATGGAGATGTTTCACTGAGAAGGATAAAAGCAAAATGGAGTTTGTTGTCAAGCTGACAAGGTAATTCCCAGTCTTTTCTGCAATATCTTTAAAAAAAACCCCATTTTATCTCATTTTGTGTAAGCCAGATTGTCAGGGGCCACAAATCAGTGGTTCTCCATGGATGACGCCAGTTTTCCATCAGCAACGAGTCTGGCCCACAGAACTTGCCTAGATTTTGGATTAGTGTGTAAAACTAGTAAAGAACCTGTAGAGGAGTCTTTCAGATTCATCCCCCCCGCCCCAGCTATTAATTCATAACTGAGGCTCAGACACATCAATCTCATAATGACCAGTTTAGAGGATGAAGAATTTCTCCTAAATAAATAAAGATCACTTGGTCAAGTGAGCTGAGACCTGCTCCTTACCCAGCATGTAAAAAATTCAAGTAGATTGCGCTTTATAAATGTGCTGTATGACAGGAGTAAGCACGGTGTGTAGAGCACAGCACTTGTCACGTTGGTAAGCAGAACTGTGTTCAGAAGCAACATGAGAGCCCAGGAAAACACGGCTAATGAAAACCGATCCTTGGAAAAGAGAAACAGCTCTTTATTTTGGGAGTGCAAGGGACTAAACAGAACGAGAAAAGTGGTGGCTGTCAAGTTGGCTGATGTGGCACAAGAAGTAAAACGTCCCAGCTGCAGGGAAGCACGATGGAGGTATCATTATGCGACGCTACCCGGGCAGTGTGCGGTGAACTCACGATGGGGAGCGGCGCAGCTGTGTCGTACTGCCACATGCACGAGCCTCGCTGATGGACCGACGGCTCTGATTATCGTTTCTGTGGTCTGCTTGGAACTGCAGCCTGCTCTTTGTTCATCATGCATGCTGAATACCCTGCAAGCCCATAGGGGCTTGGTTTTCAAACCTCTGAGTGAAGCAAAGTTTTCACTCTTCCATATGAAAGCAGGAGGGTCACAAAGAACTCAGGCTGGTTTTAGCTTTGTTCTTTTTTGTTGTGGTTTTTTTTTTTTTTGCTTTTTAGGCTTTTTTAATAATTATTCCTCACTTGGAAGTTTTTTTCTGGAGCCATTTGAAAGATTTCTAAGATTTCTTGCCGGTGTGTTTATTTTAAAAGGGACAAAATCTAGAAAAAGCAATATTCTTATCATGACCCTCTTTGCCTCTCACAGCTGGCTGGAGCTGCGGTCTCTGCTCAAGCCCTAGGGGTATGAACCTGATGAGAGCCTATCCCACCTGCACGTGATCAGCTGTGATGGTGTTGGACTATGGGCCTGAGGAACTAGCAATTTGGCCGTTGTGTTTGTGGGGGACTGTGACACTCGGTGCTGATTACACAGGTAATGTGTGTGCCTGGCTCTACAGAGGGATGTGCCAGGCTGTGCCATAGGGTGCTTGACAGTTGTAGCTGATGTCCTTTAATTGTGGGCATTGTGGCCTGGAGTTTGCAACTGGGAAATGCCCCTCTGAAACTAATAATGTCATAACAAATGTACCCCTCTGCACTGTGAAGGGTGCAATGGACCTGCAGTGGAGTGGCTGAGGGCCCTGAAAGCAAGGGGACAGAGGAGACTAGGGGTCCATGAGGTCATAATATTGGCTCAATAGAGTAGTCTTTCTCTTAAAGTGGTCTGAAACACTGTATTCCCCCATACCAGACTCCAAAGGTATAAATCAAAGGGCAATGAGGGTGTTGAGGGAATGTGCTCTGGGATTCAGCATCACCCTCTGACCTACCAAGGTATTCGTACTCTGACTGGTAGGTTACATTTGCTTTCCAGACAAAGTTTTCTGATATAGATAAAAGCACTCCAGACTACCCCTGTTTATTACACTCACGCACACCCTCCCCTACACACCCACTCTGTTTATGTATTCTTACATATTTGCAGCAGGAGAGACTGTACATCAGAAATGACAAGTGAAGTGCAATTTTTTCTTTTTTTTATTCTTTTTCTTTTAGCCATTGCAAACAGCACACTGCATCTGCAATACCAGCTTTCCCAACCAGCCTCATCAGTGACCCTCAGCCTTAATTTGGAGGGACTGAACTCTGCGTGGGGGGAGAGGTCAGCTCAAGTATTGCCTAAGCTTGTCCCCACTTAGTTACAAGGTCTCATGCTCTTTTTGAGCTTAATGGTCTCACCGGTTTCAGTCTACTGCTGGCACACAAGGCTGGAGCTGGTAGGGAAGAAGAGGGATGTTGCAGTGTGTACCCATGCGTTAGCTCCCCTTGCTTAGCCATCTCTCAAAGCAAGCTCAGCTTCCTTCTTTGGTTTTGTATAGGTCAATCAGCTTGGCAGCAAGGACAGAGAGTGAGTAAAGCAGTATGATACAGGATATTTTTTTTCTATTCTGAAGCTGGTGTTAAAAAGTGTGTGAAAGCTGTTGTCAACATGCTCCTTGAGTTTTTTCAGACTGAGCACAGGATCAGGAGAACATAAAGGCAGCCACTGGATCTTAAGTTCAGAGGTGATGTCCTCTGAAACTGTCAGCCAGAAATCTGCGCTTGTAAATTAAGAACCTGGGATACAGGGCAAGTGGATTTGCTTAAACAAATAGTTTGTTCATTTGCAAAGGCAAAGACTGGTGCACGCACACGCATGCACACCCTGCACATTTGGAGGTGGGAATTCAGCGGCTGGACTAAAGTCCCTTTGAAACTCTGGCACCTTAGCAGTCCTTTAACTCTCTGCTTGTAACTTCTTGTCCAGACAATGACACAATTTCTGGTGCTTCCTAAGCACAGATCTGTGTGCTGCAGTATAGCTAAGATATTCTCAAACTAGCTCCAGCCATGGAAGTTCAGTGGGAAGGAAGACCTTCTTCCTTAGCTACCTTCTTGTAGTGCCTTCAGGCTACCAGACTTTGAATACCCCTGTATACTCAACAGGTATCTTTAAAACTCTCTCTGCATGGTGGGTAACACCAAAGTGGACTTTATCTAGAAGGCTTTGAATTAATCAGTCAGAGTATGTGACTCTGTCGTAAGCTGTTGCATTTTGCTGCACTGCACGTTAGAAACAAGAGAAGGTGTAGAAGCTTGTTTGTCACAGAGACAGGAGGATGGGGACCCCTCCACTCTTTTCCAGATAGAGTACTATTTGTAGGTGAAGGGCTTCCTTATCCTTCCTAAAATCTTGCTAGTATGCCCTTGTTATCCTCCTGTGTGAGCTGCTGTAGAACTGGCAGTCAAAACATCCTGCTGGAAGCACTGTAGACACCTGCCCTGTCTCCTTTCTCACCAGTAAATGCAAGGACAGTCCATGGTTCCTGCTCATATCACTCCTTTCTCTCCTGTCATCAGTCCTCAGAAGGAACTTCCTATAACTTCTCTGTATGTTCTGCACAATTTGATACTAGCATTTTTGCAAAGAATGAAAAAACACTGTCTTGCTCCCCCTTCCACGAAAACTCTGCTACATGGCTGGAGAGACATAAAGCTATTTTTTAATGTTACTTGAACTCTGAATGGTGGAAGTCGTGTGTTCCCATACCCCTTCAGTATGGAAAGGAGCAGGAGTTTTTGCTGCAGCTGGATGCAGAGCTTTTATCCCACCACATACTGGTGTGATCAGTTTGCATCACCAAAGAATAAATTACAGCAGTCCTGTGGCTGCTCCGTCTGGTGCAGAGGGATCATCTCACCCTTGGCTGCCCTCAGCATTAAAGGGATGAAAATGGCCCTGCCACCCTCCTCCACACTGGGCGTGAGCTGTGACTCGCACCAAGACAGCCTCACAAAAAACTGACGTGATTAATGGAAATTGCAAGTTTAGAACCAGCCAAAGCTGAGCAGAAACTGCTAAATAAGAATAAATAACCTCCCTGTTTTCCAGCAATCATTTCTGTGCGACATCGATTCCTGTTCACACAATGCTGGAGCAGTTTTGAGGGGAGCTGAGTGCAGGAAGGAGAAGTGAAGGACACAAGTGAGATGCAAGAAGGGTGCTACAATACCTCTGGCAGCTGGGTATCCTGAATTTCCTAACCTGCCTGCCCCTCGTCCTTCAGATCCGCTGCCAACCCACTGGGGGATTTTAGGACAATGTGACAAACCAAGCTGGCGTGAATAGGAGAGGAACCAGAACCTCTTAAGGTCCTCTGAAGTAACATTTTCTTGCAAGAGCTGCTATGGTAGTGGCACAGAAGTTGCAGGGAACCAAACTTGATCAGCAGCTCTCGTTGTGGTGGCCTGTGGGAGCTCATCTGAGAGAGGCCAAGATCTGGAATAACACTGACTCTGTGTGAACGTACATTTTGAGAGAGAAAAGGCACCACTAGAAAAAGGATACTGTGGACTCATACTTCTCAAAATACATGCAGGGATTAAACATGTCTGAGAAGGCACCAAAAAAAGAGAAGAGTTTTATACAAGGCTATGGAGATTTCCAAAAAAGCTGGACAACCACAATATATTTTATTTACATGACTTCATGGAAACATTCTAGGCTCTGGAAAAAATAAGTATTATCTGCCACTATTGTATATCTTCACACACACGCACAAAAAGCTGTTGTACAGGAGGATGGAACTGACATCTTCGCTTTTCTCCATTTATCTATCTCGGCAATGCACTCTTAGTCTGGTGACTGTGATATTGACTATTGTCAGGTTGGGTTTCCACTAATTAATGAAAAACAGGCTGAAAGCACAAAGGATTAATTTGGCCGAGTCAATCTCATCACAAACATTTTGAGAATCTGTTTAGATTTTTTTTGAATGGTGTGAGGTAAACCGAGAGAAACATACTGTTTCAGCTAGTCAGCCACAAAAAAACCCCACGGATTTACCTAATGGAGTCAAAGCTAAGAAAAGCAGAGTGTTGTTCCTAGGAGCCAGACAAGGCTGTAGTCTTACGGAGAAGACTGGTACTGGGACTCTAACAACTTTAAAGCTACTAATATCCCTGTGGATTCAAGAAGGAAGCTTTGCTCTGCCTTCAGCAGGAGCTTTGCAGTGTCAGGTGCATCTAACAACACCTCCTGTGCCTTGTAGCAGCGACTGGTCCTTTTACAAGGGTTTTGCTGTCCGTGTAATCTGAAGCGTCTGAGTCAGGTTCTCCGCTGGTGAAATCAATGTACTTGGCCAGTGAAAAGACTGGCAATCTATACTCAGGTCCTACTTGCACAGTGTTGAGTGTCTTTGATTAAACCATAAATAAAAAACAGCAAATAGATAATTGGTGTATGTATTACCGCAAAACATGTGTAAAACAATTCTCCTAGGCTTAGGCTATAAACATGTACCTGGGCTGATCTGCTAGCAATGAGCTACTTGCTTGCTCCAAGGAAAGGTGTACGCTGACTTAATTTCATCTTATGCCGATCAATGAAAGGTCAAGACGGTTGAATCAGTATTTTATTGCACTGTTGTAAACTGTAGTTATAGCATATTAGACTATGAATGGCTGACAAGTTTAAAAGCACGTAACTGAATCAAAGTCTGAGTAACTGTTACGCGTGCAATTTAGAAACAGTTAATACCTTCCAATTGAGAGGAATTGTCTCTAATTAATATAAAAGCTGTTTATTTAGATCCTAGGCAGCTAGTATTTAAGTACAACAAGTCACCTGGGAATTCCATCTAAACTACTTTGTGGAAAGCTGTTGATGTTGTGCTGCAATAAATCCAGCATGAAGTAACTGTACCTGCTTCATTCAGAGAGCAGAGTTGTTCTCTGCATGCTCTTTTCCTTTTTTCTTCTTCTTCCTGAATATGCTAAAGTATTCTTGGCCTCGCTCCTGATTAAGGAATGACGTAAGTTACAGCGTGGCTGCGGTTTCCTCTACTTTTATTGCCTCAATCATCCATCGGCAGCTCTTGTTTTGAAGTCATATTGTGTACGTACAAAATGAAAGACAAACCTTGGTGAAAGGAATACACAACGTCAATAAACCGGAGAGGTGCACAGAGGCACATGGTGTGCTGACCAACAACATTTACAGACGTAACAAATACTAGTTTCTAGAGCTTCTAGAAAACATGAGATCCTGGCTTCGTTTTCTGGATGGACCATTGCAAATGGACCCGTTATGGCATTTTTAATATGACTGTGAGGTTTGGAGGGGTTACAGGTCGTGAGGAAATTAGTATCAAAAGGTCTTATAGCCCTGTCCCCAGAACAGTCACTGATTATTTTTTTTTATATATTTTTTTTCCCCTTGCTTGAAAGGGTGATGTGGAATAAATAATGCATTGATAATTTTTTTTAAATAAAAAATACACTTAAAAGATAGGAATCTTTTTGCATGATCTGGAGTGAAAGAGTATGAAAAAAATCACAATTTCATGTAAGTCCATCATTCACCNGGAATAAATAATGCGTTGATAATTTTTTTTAAATAAAAAATACACTTAAAAGATAGGAATCTTTTTGCATGATCTGGAGTGAAAGAGTATGAAAAAAATCACAATTTCATGTAAGTCCATCATTCACCAGCAGTACATTCCTCTAATTAATTTCTACCAGGTAGCTTCATTTTCTCCCCTCCATCTTTTTCCCCATTTCACCTAACGTCTCCATTCCATATCTATGTGCACTGTGGTGACGGAGACCTACAGCTCATCATAGATCATATCAGGATCCATCTGGGCCCCCAAAAAAGCCAATAACACTGGTGAAAGGTGGTACTGTTGACTCTCTGGTCCACCTGTGATTCCTACAGTAGGTTGTGAATCTCAGCAAAGTTTCCTATGGAAGAAAAAAAAAATGTCTGGTTTTTGCCATCTGATGGTTTGGGCTAGATTTTTTGCTGAGATTTTGCCAGAGTTTGTTGAGTGAATCTGAGTAAGGAGTCAGCAGACACATTCAGTTACACTCTCATTTTTAGCATGTCCATCATGCGATTGACAGATTTGCCCCTTGCAAACTTAGGGGAACCAATACCTTTATTTCATTTTCACCTGGCATACTTGCAAAATTAGCCTAAAATATCTTTCCCTCCTTCTTAATTGTGTGCTAATGAGGTGTTAATTGAGTATTTTTTCCTTTGTGCAACTCCCTCCTGTCCTTTCAGCTGAGCTCAAGCCTCAGCCCTGCTCACAGCAGCCAACGCTCACCCATTCCCAACTGCCCTTTTCCCAGGGATGGCTGCCCTGCAGGTAAGTGAGAGTGATTTAAACAGGACTTTAGCTGGCAGCTCTTTCAACGACATACAGCATATTCTTCTGAAAGGTAACAAACCAGTAGGCTAAGCATGGAGCTCTATTTCTACAGGTTTTGCCTGCCACAGATGTTTTCCTTGGTGTGTTTTGTGGCACCTCCATAATGTACAGTTTTAAAGTGTCTCAGGAGAGTAAAGCCTGGTATTTCAATCAGTGGGGAGGAACAGCATCATATCAGGACTGTGGAGCAAAGAATGTTGTGGTCCTGGTTCATCGGAATGTTTTTACCAGGAATAAATGAATCAATTTAGATAACAGAAGAATGAGGCCAAGCCTCATCTGTCTCTCACCCCACCCTTGCATAAAAGTAGTGCAATCACTCCTAGCAAACTTGCTTCCGCACATCTCTGCATTTTCCTCTCTGTTGTGCCTCTCCACAGCCACCTCGCACTGTTTATTTTAGGATGGATATGTTGCTAAGCAAGGGAAAATAATTTCCCATTAAAATGGTAAATCCTACTGTAAATTGAGGCCCAGGCTCTGGGTGAACAGCTTTTGGATTTTAACTACTGACTGAAATACAAGCACAATGCTCATCAGCTTTCAGGATGCCTGGGCTCAAATAATAAGCTGGATAGCTGGTGGTGTGAAGGTTATCAGGAAGTTACATGTCGTCTTCAGCAGTTCTTGGAACAGGTCCTCCATAAAACACAGGTGCACTAGATCAGGTTAGGCCGTTTCAGGTTGGATGGCATACCTTGGGGTGAATCCAGAAGGAATCACTGTCAGTGACCAAATATTGATATATTGACATACCCACTGATGTTACTGTACTTTGAGTCATTTATGAGTCTTTACTTAGCAGAGACTTAGAACTCCACTAACTTGGAGCCTAAATTATCTCTGCACCTGAAGAGCAGGTGGCCAGTCAATGCTTAGGTGGGGATTATTGCTGCCGACGGTGTTAGAAAGCTTGCTTTGCACCTGCCTCCTCCTCATAACAAGCTTGCAGATAAAAAAGAGCCCGGTTCCCTGGCACTGCCAACCAACTCCTCCAATCTTTCAAAAACAAATACTCAACCTTGACTGTAAAATAAAATAGAAAATAAGAGTTACCGCTACCTTCTATTGACTGTTGATTGACCTGAGCACTCTCCAATAGCGAGCATAAAAGATTAAATATCACTTTCCATACAGGTGTTTAAGCAAACCATTTTTCGTCTTACCAGGAGACTGATTTGTTCAAAGTTCTGGAAAATGTCTGTGTGCAGCTTTACAAGTGTACTTAGTAAAAGGAAGGCATTGCCTTATGCCTTCAAAGGCGGTGATTTACAATGTCCTGTCTAGTGTTTCCAAAATCAAGGGTTTTGTTTAAGCTTAGCAGAAAGTACTGAAAGGAGATTTCTGACACGGTGAGCATATTTACAGTGCAAATACAGGGACAGGCTTTTTAGAAATGAATTACTCAAAGTGATCTCACAGAGGAAATAGCCAGCACTACAAGGGATCGGAAGTCAGGGCCTTCTTCTTAGAGACTGACATCAGCGGAGAGAAACTCCAAAAAATAGTAGGTTGCACGTGGTAAAGCCAGCCAGCGGGGCAAATGAGAGTGAAGACAAAATTTCTGCTCAGAGGAGATTGACAACATCCTTGGCTGTCATGCATGGTTTTAATCCCAAATTGAATAATGGTCTTTAATTAACAATTAATGAAAATTTTTAAAAAATAGATAGAAAAGGAGATGGCATTTCTCACAAGAAAAAAATCCCTAAAACATGGCAACGGTGTTGAAAACAGCTTATGAAAATTTCAAGATCAGTTTTCAACAAGTATTGGTCATTTCTTTCAGTAAAGACTGTGCTACATCCTTCATATCTAAGCCTGGTGATTTCTGGATTATTTCTTTAATGGTTTATTATTGTCCATAATACGGAGTGCCTCAGTTACCCCGTTGGTGCTAGTGAAAGCAACCTTTTGCAAAAATTAGAGGTGGAATTTTTGTCACATGTTGGTAGGTCACCATTGAACAGTAATCGCTGCAGGTGAATTGTAGTGCCATAGAAACTTCACTTGGACAAATAAGGCTTTATAAACTGGCATTGAAGAATTAAGGGGTGGGGGAATTGACTCAGCTTCAGTCCCCAGCATCAAAGGGAAAGGACATGGTTTCTTAATAAATGGTGAGCCTGCAATGACAGGCCCACCTTTGCAGCACTTACCTCAGCAAAAAGAAAGATGAAATCTGTCCCTCTCCTTCTCTCTGCCAGGATTAGTCACTTCAGAGTCTAACTGTCCTAATCTGAAGGCACTGATCCACCTAACGGTTGAAAGAAAAAAGCTAGGTAGAGATTGCTACCTGGGCTTTTTTCCTAATTGAGACAGACTGTTGACGGCTGCTGTTGCTGTGATCTGTATCCTTGTGGCTACTTAAAATCAAGGACAAGATTGTCCTTTACTTCACCAGTGCATTCACATAGCGTCCCATGATACAGAGTGGCCGCTGAGGAGACGCTGTGTTTTAGTTGCTGACTTGTTTCAGGGCATGGCCTTGAGATGGTCAGGGTGCAGAGGGGAGCTATTGAACGTGTTGTGGTGAACACAAGGTTAGGTCCACGCTGCCCGTTGAGGGTCTCCATGTGGATGATCTCGAGGCCTGACAGACCAACACATGAGCAGACATGGGATGGGTCTGGGCCAGATGTGAGCTCTGAAGAGCTGGCACCAGCACTCCCACCTGTGCCTGGCTCCATGCATTCGTGTGGGGACGAGGTGAGTGGGCAGTACGCACCACCATCACAGCCAGTGTGGCAAACAGTTTTCCATACAATATAAACATGGCAATTCGACGTGGTCGTTTTTTCAGGTTAGTTTCAGATGACTCTACCTAAAATTGCATTTCCTCTTTTTCATGTGGTCACTTTCTATCTTACCTTGGGGAATACTACTACTACTTTACTGGACACTCACCTTCTTTCACAATTGTTTTGAAAATACTTTTCTATGATTATTCCTTTTGTGGCCAGTTTCTTGGCTAGTGATTTGAGCTGGGAGATGATAATTTGGTTTTGAAGGCCTTTATGCCTCTTGCTCTCAATATTTTCCTTTCAGTGAGCTCTACTAATCACAACTGCCCATCCACTCTTAAGAGGAAAGAGTTAAGGCCTCTTTTGGAGTTCACGGCAGGATCTGTATTCAGGAATTACACAACTGTTCTTGAAAACACAGATATATTTACTAAATGATGAGCAGCTGTGGACCATCTTCATGTGGTGTTGAGTTTTACTTTGCATACGGTACCAATACTGTAGGCCACTGTTAGCACCAGTCAGAAATATGACTTAATTTTTTGTGGTGATAATGTTTTAGTTGCCAGTGATTTGCCTAAACAGGAGTAGATTGCCTGGAATAACTTATGGCTTTTCCCACTCTTCAGGTTGTAATATTCAGGATGTCCAGTCTCAGCCAGGAAGTTCAATCTACAACTGAGTGCCCTGCTCACCAGGTTGCATAGAATCTATATTCATTTGTTGAACTTGTCAGACTCTGTGTCACTAACTAGCCACTCATCACAGCAGAGAGATTGCTGACTTCCAAGCTTGCGCATCTGCTCCTTTGCCTGTGGGAGATGTGTGTTCAATTCTCCTTTATAATAACGTGGAGCAGACATCTGCCTCTCCAACTTCTTACGTTTCTGCAGAACATCCTAACCCTGTACTGATCCAAGGTGGCTTTGCATCAGCAGGCAGGCGCTAGAGTCCTGGCTGCACCATACCCCCACGTGCAGCAGAGGAGGAGATAAGCTGTGTAGGGGATTGGGCTACTGCAAACTTGTTCCTCTGGGCAAAGGCCAGCTTGGGCTTTCCAAGCACACACTGCATCTAATGCTGCCCAGCTCTGTACTGCCTGCGTTCAGCCCCTGTGGGGATGCCATGAATCAGACCCAAATGCTAGGTGATAGCCACAGGTCTGAAAATAAAAATAAAGTAATAAAGTCAGTGCCTATCTGGTACTGTGTTTGTCATTGCAAAGAAATCTAGAAAGTTAGGATTGGCGATAAATGATAGGAGCAAATGAAGTGTCTTTCCTTGTTTCAAACTATACCTCAAACAGCAAACAGAAAGCAGAAAAGGGGGAGGGATAGTGGAGGGTCTTATACTCTGCATGCTAGTCTGAGCCTGAGATAGGGTGAGAGAAATCATGGCTGTACTGTAAGGGAGCTCAGTGAAAAGACACCCTGTTGGCTCTGAACTTGCTAGTCCGAGGCTGTTCATGTGCTGAGAGAGGGCTGAGTCCAAGCAAAGAAGCTTGGCCAAGAGGAAAAGCCCGTGTATGTGTGTGTGTGTGAGGCTGATAAAGCTGTTGTTCTTGCTGCAACTGTGTCCTCACGGCAGTGTGCTCTTTCAAGCAGACGTGTGGCCCCTGTGAGCACTGTGCTCCCCTGGGCCCTGCCCCTATTTCAGACCGCCTCGGGGAACAGGCAGTATGCTTATTATAAAAGTGTGGCTGCAAAGCTTCCTTTCTCCCACCTTTTCCCTGTTCAGACTGTCAGATCTGTTACAGATTTGTGAAGGGCTTGTATCTGGCACATATACACCCTATTTCCCATAAGCAGTGCTAATTCAAGAGTCTCTGGAGGTGTTTATGGATGGCAGAACATCACAGAGCACCGTGAAGGGTCTCATCGCCACTGGACAAAATCGATGCTCTGCACAATATGCTCACAGAGACCCAAAACACCCTCTCTTTTAGACATATTTTTTAAATCCCAGAGGACCAGCCAGACACAACATCTGAGAATCACAGTTTAACTGTGTATTTAGTCCCAGAGCCATTGTCCTATGAGGCTCAAAGGCTGGACGGGTGAATACTGCTGCACAGCATCCAAAATCTGTTCCTTTTTGTACCAGGAAAGGTGTTCTTGACATAGAAAAGAGTGTCTGTATAGTTGATCAATAAACATATGGACTAAGTGAGTCCTTAACATTGAAGGTGTTATTTAACTCTACCCCAGCCACAGCCAGCACACTTTGCACCTGAAATCTAGGAACCTTGCATTTGTCTAGAGATAGTGCAGTATTTGCGTAGCATACAGCAAGTTGCTCTCAATCTGCTGATGTCTTTCAGACCTGCATGCCAGTCGTGGAGCTGTTTTCTACATGTAGACTCCATGCCATCCTTCTGTCACATATGAATCTGCTTTTCTAACCATCACCAGAAGGCTCAGCTCACTTAATCTTGCTGCTGAAACAGCTTTCACTTCTTTCTTGGTCAAGTAGTGAGCTTTGAGACTTGGTGAACTTTGGCTGTTGTGTCCACATTACACTAAGCGTTCTTCCACCATTACATGTTCAGCAAGAACGACGACGACGTTCACCTGAAAACTAGGATTAAGATACCACTTCACCCAAGCTATCACTTTTGAAGACTTAACTGAGGAAGTAGCTACTTAGTGGCTTCGTGATGGGGCATCAGTGTACGCACTATTGTTACGGTCTGTGTCGCCGTGCTGGATACGAGTTATTAAAAATGTATGTTAGAAAGCTTTACCATTGGAAATTTGTGGAAATTGGGAATTTGTGGAAATTGGAATTCATGGAAAATGCCTGTGAATTCACCGTCCTGTGGTGCAGCATGGAAATAAAGCTCTTCTTGATGCGCTTGGTTGTAAGAAAGGTTTCCAGGTAGGTGTGTTACCTAAGTGTTTAAGCCAGGTGGTTCTGAAAATACGCGCTTCGAAACAAAAGGGATTCGGCAGGGATTCTGGCTTGTGCGTTTTACCGGGAAACGGAAATAGGCCTAGCGTGACTCTGCCTCTCCCTCCCAGGAGCGTTCCCATGCCTTTAAGCGCGGCTACAGGCACACCGATCAGAGGGCGCTCCAACGTTAGCGCCTGCCGGGCCGGGCCGGGC
>VZSC01017128.1:0-37472 GCA_013398225.1 Steatornis caripensis
TGTTGCTAATATATTTATAGAAACATTTTTAATTGTCTTTTACTGCAGTAGTCAGATTAAGTTCTATTTGCACTTTGGTCGTTCTAATTTTCTCCCTGCATAACCTCACAATATCTTTGTAGTCCTCCTGAGTTCCCTGCCCCTTCTTCAAAGGTGATAAACTCTCCTTTATTTTCAGGAGTTCCAGCCAAAGCTTTCTGTTTGGCCAGGCTGCATCCTGCAATTAAGTTGGGAACTTGTCTTGCTGCACAATAAATGTTTTATTTTCATTTGAGCACAAGGCAGCTTCTTTCTTTCATAGAGTTTAACAAAACAGAGTTGTTTGCAGAATTTTTTGTCACAGCACATGCTTGCTCTTTTATTTTTTTAAACAGCCTATTTCATGGAAGGAATTTACCAACATCCACCCTTTTGTGCCCCTGGATCAAGCTCAGGGGTATCAGCAGCTTTTCAAGGATTTAGAGAAGGACCTATGTGAGATTACTGGCTATGACAAAATCTCCTTCCAACCGAACAGGTAGGAAATTTTTTATGAACTTCTACTTCTTAACGTGATTCCAAAAACTTTTCTCCAAAGAAAATGTCCAAGCCAAAAATGGAAGTACTTTCTAAAATTAAATTTGTCAAAGAGAAGCCTTGAATTCAAAGTTACAATAACAAGATTTGTTTTTTCAAAAAGGCAGAACCCTATTTTGTCTCGACTCTTCTAAAAGTTTACTGATTTGGTCTTTTCTATTCTTTTTTCCCATGTTTTCTTCTCTATAAAGGCTGGTTTCTCCACCATTTCTTGTTTAAAATGGTAATGTTACTGATACCCTCCTGTAAGCTAAAATTAAAGATTTGAAACAGGAATAAGCTGTATGAACTGGCAACTACATGATTGTTGAAACTGATATTTGATGCATTAGATAATGCTAGGTTTGACTGAAGAATGCCTAGGATGTGCATGCTCACTGAAATAAATAAAGCAGAGCAGAATGAGTACTGTTGCAGCCTGTTTATGTCTATTAGTAGTTTTGATGCAAAATGAGCAGCAAGGACTTCAGACCTAGCCTGTCACTGAAAGAGTTCTTATGTTTCACAGCGTACACTTTACATTTAAGTATTAGTTTGCCTCTCTATAGTCAAGCACATACTCCCCTGCTAAGTGCAGAAATGGAGATCAATTCAGTCACCAAAAGGATTTAACATCATAGTAGAAGCACATAAAATGGCATGACTTTTTTTATCTGCTATTCGCAAAAGAGGCAAGAGCTGTTGACTGATGCTTGTCCATTTGTAATTTAATCAGTGGGATGTGCTGCTTTTAATTAGCTGACCCTTGCCTAAAGCTATTGAGAAGGATTAGGGCTGGACAATTTTGAAGTTTCAGTAGAGAGCTGGCGCTTTCTGGTTTGTGTGCATGTGTAACAGGGTTTGTATTCCTCTTGCAGTGGAGCTCAAGGAGAGTATGCAGGTTTGGCTGCAATCAAAGCTTATTTAAATGCAAAAGGAGAACATCATAGAACTGTAAGTGTCAACACTCATGTGGAGAAGAGCTTTGGTTGGGAAGTGGAGGAAGGAGAGTTGATTCAGTGGCCGGGACTCACCTAGAGAGAAACTATGCTGTATATTATCATTTGTGACAAGCTTTCAGTATTTTCTGCTTCCCTCATGGATCATGGGTACTGTCTTAAAAGTCGTTCGTTACAAACAGTAGGAACAAGGAAAGGGGACTCCCTCAAAGTGTGACCAGTGTACTGAGTCTGGCTGGGATTGAGTTAATTAACTTTCTCCATAGCAGCCCATATGCTGATGTACTTTGGATTTGTGGCTAAAGCAGTGTTGGTATCGCAGGGATGTTTTGGCTGTTGCTGAACAGGGCTTGCACAGTGACAAGGCTTTCTCCCTTTCCCACTGTACCCTGCCCTGTGCCCCCCACCCCACCCCTGCCTATCCCAGTGAGTAAGATGGGGGTGGGTAAGAGGTTGGGAGAGACACAGCCAGGACAGCTGACCCAAACTGACCAAAGGGATGTTTTGTGACATATAATATCATGGTCAGCAATAAAAGCTCAGGGAAAGGAAGGCAAAGCGGGAAACAGTTACAGCATTTTTCTTCTCAAGCAACCATTACATGTGCTGAGGCCCTGCTTTCCAGTAAGTGCCTGAACATCTGCCTGGCCTTGGGGAGTAATGAATGAATTCCTCTTCTCGCTTTGCTTGCCCACACAGCTTTTGCTTTCCCTGTTAAACTGTTGTTCTCTCAATCCATGAGTCTTCTCACCTTGCTTCTATTTTCTTCTTGTCCCATGGGAGATGGGAGTGGGTGAGCAGCTTTATGGGTATTTGGCCATTGGCTGGGTCAACCCATCACAGTCCTTTTTAGCACCTAGCGTGGGACTTGAGGTAATGACAGTTTTGATCTGAACATGTTAATTTGTGAATTGGCAGGCTCCTGTGTGGGTCACAGACCTTGCTTGCTCTACTGTGTATTAGAGGCTAGGGCTTTTTAATGGCTGCTTTTGGCTCTTGCTGTTTGCTGGGCTGCTTATCAATATATTTCACTGTGCTGGAAACACTTTGATAAAAGCAATGACCATATGCCTAGACTGGCTGTGATGACATTCCTGTGCTGCAGGAGCTACCTTGTGGAGAGAACAAGGGATTACACATCCCTCTTCTCCTCTGGGGTTGATGCGTCCAGCTCTGTTGCATGGGCTCCTGAGTTTTTTGTACAACCTTACATAACTGTTTGATCCTATTCTCTAACATTGTTGGCTTGTTATTGGGTGTGTGGAATCTGGTTTGGTCCTGGCATAAGAGTAAACAACTTGTTGAGCAGACAGAGAAATGTGTCCCGAGGCAATTGATCCCTGAGTGACAGGATGTTTAGGAGGGTTTGGGGAGGTGCCTAAGGCTGTTATCACCTCCTGTAACCTGGTATTTTACACTTGAACATGCATGCAATCTCATTGAATTGGCACACCGCTTGATGGAAGGGTGCTTTGCCTACCCCAATGAGACCCACCAGCTCCTAGCACTGTTTTGGGTCTTAGCCTGTGCCTGTTGGGCCTCTGTCTAGCACTGTCACAGCAGCAGGAGAAAGTGGGCCTTTAAGGACGCTATGGTTGAGACAGGGACCTAAACCTCAACCACAGTGATTGCCTCAGCAGTAAACAGGAAGCACTGGCAATGGAGGTCAGCAGGACTGTACCATCAGTTAGTAAAGGAGGAAGAGGAGGAAGGGTCTGATCAGGAAGCCAGTCCTTTGGCAAGGAAACGTAAGGAGGAAGTGATAAAAGTCATCCAAGATGCAGAAACCATCCCATCCCTAACTCTAAGCAAGCTCCAAGGTATGTGGAGAAAATTATGACTGCCAGCCAGGCAAGCATATTGCTGCCTTGTTGCTCAAATGCTGTGACACTGGAGGGGATAGTCAGGAACTGAGAGTAGGGGAGCCCAGCAGCTGGGATTCCTCACTAGGGACCAGGGAATCAACAAAGAAATCAGAAGAAAGCTGACAATCTGCAGCCTCTGGAGGTGGTTCCTGTTCAGTGTGAGGTCTCCTCTCAAGGGTGATCTTGTCAGTTACTGAGGCAATTGAACCCCTGCTGAGGAAGATGTTCAGTATCTAGGAGAATCAACAGTGGTGGAGGTGGTCTGTAGTGACCTGAACAACAAACAGGTCTCCACAGATCTGCATGACATCCAGTACACATGGGCCATGCAGACAAGGTCTGTGGAAAATGCATCAGTGTCATATGCCAAATCACTGGTGATAACAGACTGTTAACATCTTGAGATACCAACAGTGGAGAGACTGTCTTGCTGGTTCTAGGGTGTTTCAAAGAGAATCCCTCCACTTCTCATCCTTACAGGTGGTGTCTTGGCTATCAGGGGTGCTCTATGGAGTCAGTCTCCCCTTGTCAGAGGGGAAGAGAGCCCCAGGTGCACACCACATGGCACCCTCTTGTTCTTTCTGCATGGCTAGGGTAGGACGTGAGGAAGAGGGACAATGCACTCACCTTGAAGCTGGAAGCCTATCTACCTGAACTGAAGGGGAAGACAACTGCTAAGAAGGGACCAGCCAAGAGGGCTGCCACACCAGTGGCTGCCAAGACAGTGGAAAGCAACCAGTAGTTTCCCAGACACAGGATAAGGGCTAAAGATGCCTCTCCTCCTGATTTTGGTGAAGGGACTTCTGGTCTGACACTATGGGAGTCAAAGATTGAATACTACAACCAGGAATAAAGGGTCTGATGGCCTGGCACTTCGGATCCACAAGGGTATAAGGCTTTGGTGGATACTGGTATACAGTGTACCATAATGCCAGCAGGCTAGGAAGAGGCAGGACCTGTCTGGATTTGTGGACTGACAGGGGGATGCCAACAGTTGCCTGTGTTGGAGGCTGAGGTGAGCCTAATGGGATAAATGGCAGAAGCATCCTATTGTGATGGCTCGGAGTCTCTATGTGTCCTTGGCATAGACTACCTCAAGATATGGTATTTCAGGTACCCAAGAGGAGGTACTGGTGGGCTTGGATGGGGAACCCCAGCCACCCAGGAATCCTGGAAGAGATCATGAACTCATCAGAAGGCATAAATTTCAGACCATCACTCAAGGAGGTGACACGCGCAAGAAGTGCCACCGTAGAATGTGTTATCAGAAGGTGAAATGCAGTATCTTCTTTTTACTAGTGGATCCCATTGTGTTGTAGAAAACCATTGGAAGTGGAAGGCTGCTGTGTAGAGTTCTACACAACAAGTTGTCAAAGCCATCAAAAGAGAAGGCACATCAAGCCAGTTTGCAGAAGCTGGCCCTAGAGATAGTGGAATGAGAAAAGCAGCCAGTACTTCATGTCAAATACTGACTCATGGATGGTGGCAAATGCCCTGTGAGAGTGGCTGTATTACTGGAAACAAACCAATTGGCAGTGCGGAGGTAAATCTGTCTGGAAAGAGCTACTGTAAATGTACATGTCATACAGATGCTCCCAAGCCCAAGGGCAGCACCACTGAAGAACACCAAAACAATGAGCAGGTAGACCAGGCTGCCAGAATTGAAGTGTCTCAGGTAGACCTGGACTGGGAACTTAAGGATGAGTTATTTCATAGCTCAGTGGGCCTGTGAAACATCGGGACATTTAGGGAAAGACCATGCCTCAAAAGAAATTGGGCAGTGATCCTTTTTTTTCTTTTTCAAGGTGGTATGACACCCCCTCTCCAGCTTTTTCAGAGACAAAGGGAGCAGGAACTAAATATTTAAAACTTACACTGCTTAGAACATCAGATGGTTCCCAGTACAGCCACTCCTGACAGAAGCAGCAGACAAGCCTCTGGTATGCCTTGGTAGCTACTCATAAAAGTCTCTAGATTCATCCAGTTCTTGTCCATTCAAACTGTTTCAAATTAATTTCTGTAGGATATATGGAGGTAACCTTGCTTCACAAGGGGCACAAAACCTGTAGATGAATAATGCAAATCAGTTTTGATTCATTGAGGATCATCTTCAGTTTGTAATGCTAGAGTCCAAAGGCTTGATTTGTATTCTCTTCTGTACTAACTACCTGAAGCTTTGACCTCAAGGAGTCACTTCTCAGCTATACTTTTGTAACCTGACAGAAGAGGGTTCTTGTAAACCTTAGAGGTGATACAACAGTAGTTAACCACAAAGAGGAGTCAATTCTTACTAGTACACTATGTTTAATAGAATTTTGAATTCTAATTTTCTTTTAAAAAGAATTCTTTATTTTATTTAATATCAGGCAGTTACAACTGAAAAATGTGAAAGTAATATTGCTCATTTCTTTCCTTGCTTCCTGAACAATCTGTGATGCCTGGAAGAAAGACTGTGTTAATTGTAGGTTTTAGGTATAAGTTCAGTTGGAAGTGAAATAGGTTGAAATCCTTAAATCTGCGAAGTTGGTGGTAGTAGATTTCATTTTGGAGAGATGATTCCATGTTTGTCATATAAGAACAGTTAGATTAGCCCAGACCAGAAGTCCATCAATCCCAGCATCCAGTCTTACAGTGGTCAACAGCAGACTGATAGATTCCTCTTACAATGAGGAGTACAAGGACAAAGCAAGTATACTGTGACACTTACCCAGCACATGGCCCCAGATTCTACATATCTGTGGTTTGGGAGCTTTCTGATCCAAAGGAATCCAAAGGCACTGCTTATGCGTTTTGCTACAATTAAATCTGATCACTTGACATGTTATGAGGCAGCTTCTGATATTTACAGTGTCTTGGAGAAAACGTTCTGTGGCTTCATCACCCATTACCATATAATCATATTTCTTCATAAGAAAGGCTTCCTCTTATTTTTTTGAACTTGATGTCTTACGTTTTCATCTAATACCCTCTCACCCTTGAAAGATGATGAACAGTTCTTCCCTGTTCATAGTTGGTTTGTTGTGTGAATTCTGAGATTTTTCTTGTATCTTTATCCATCATTTCTGTCTTCCTAGTTGTATTCCAGTTATTTGTCCAGCTTTCTCAAAAAAGCCATCTCAAAGCTTTGGTTATCCTCAGAGCTTCCATTTTCTTTTTTCTTTGTTCTCTATTTCCTTCCTGGTTTTTAATGCAATTGCTTTTTTGCTCCCCAACACTGCAAGATCTTTTGAGTGACGATTGGTTCAAAACAGTTGTGTATAATTAAGGGGGTTTTTGTGTGTAATATTCTAGATCTGTCTGACTCCAGTATATTCTGTTTTGAATGCTGTTACTCAGTACTGTGAGTTCTTTTCTGAACTATGCCATCAGGATATTTGGCATTTCACTGTATGTCTCCATTATAAACTAACTATGAGTAAGTTGAAGTGCTAGGGAACAAGCACAGATATTTATAATGTTCTGTTATGATGACCTTTCTCCTCAGTGAAAACTATTTATATTTTTGTTTCTTTCCTGTGTTTTCATGAAATATTTATCCATGTGAACCTTCCCACTTACTCTACTGGAAATTAGTTTAGGAACATTTTTGGGGACCACATCAAAAACTGCTTGGAAATCTGGGATTAGTTAGATCTTCCTCTTTCACACACTCATAGAGCTGGCTTTAAATGATAGGAAAAAATTCCTTAGTGCAATAATATCCCTGTTTTCTGAACCTGATTTTATACTTGGCTTTGGAACTCATTTGCCTTCTCAAAATGGAAAGGTCATTGTTCTGGCCTCCTGGGAACTATAACTTCTGTGTGAGGAAACTAGCTAGAACTGAGTAATGAGTGTTGTCTTGTTTTGTCTTTGTTGCATCAGATCACCTCAAACTTCTTCGAAATCAGCCACTCTTTACAATTGCAAGTTTTGTTTTGTGAGTAATTTACTCAGTGGGAAGTGAAATTAGGTTGAAATTTTATTCCTTGGACAGTTACCTTCTGATTATCCATGCATGCTTTGCTATTGCTCTTATTCTGTCCAAGATCCTTGGGCTTCTGTGTCTGTGGTCCTTCTGTGCTCAGAAATACCAAGAGGTTAACTGCACAGAAGAGAAAGCCTGTGAGCTGCTTGCAGTTACTCACGCTTAACAGATTTCAAATCTTCCAGTAAAATCAAGGTAATCTGGGGAACAAAAATAAAATAAGAAAGCCCACAAAATGTTGACCTTCAACTGGAGTGACCTTTTCTCTTGGACTGGAGAAAGTAAGTAAACCAGCAGATCAAGCTTCTTGCAGTTGGCCTCATTGGGATTTGGTGCCCTCTCATGGAAAAAAAGTATCGACATAACTGACTGCTCACATCTGTCCACTTTGTTGCCTGCTCAATAACTTCTGTACCCAGCAGCTGCAGATGCTACCCAGCAAGACTGGATGGCATTCTAGACTCACTTTACATTTCTGCTGTGTAGCTAAAATGACTACATATGTGCCACAGTTCTTCCCAGCACCACAGCTGGGATCCCTGTGTTTCCTTTCAGCACAGCTGCACAGTAAAATGTTGACAGTTCGCTGCGAGAAGACCAAATATCCTGGTGCTGAGACAGATGGGTCAGTTCCTTGGAACAGCTTTTAAAGTAATTAACATTTATCTCAGCATCAATACAGAACATGAGGTAGAGACCATCATGCTGTTTCTCTTGAAAACAAACTGTCTTACTGTCAGTTACTTAATGCAGCTAAGTTTGAGTAACTTAGTAAAGTTAGTTAAATGTAAATAAAGTTAATTCTTCTGTTCTAGTTAGGTTTGTGCAGGATACGGTTGTAGAGGAACACATCGGACTCAATACAGGCTAACAGTAAAATAAATCTTTATTGTTAGCATAAACAGCTCATACCAATATGCTCACACACATGCTACCATCCCCAGGAGCAGGAGGTACCGACACACGGAGTGAGCCATCCGGGTACGGAGAGACAGCAAGGCACCAAGTTTTCGGCAGCTATCCCCGCGACGACAACGTTGGTCGTGATTGCTGCCACATGCTCTCCTTTGTTCCGGCTGCTTTTATACTACGTTGCATCCTGCCACATAGGGCCAGTACGTGCCAGGAGGCTGACCATAACGAGGTCGTTCTTACATAACTCTACCACTCTTTGCACATTCATCGGCATCCTCTGGTGATTGGGCCTTCCTCCCTCCTACTCTTCCTTACACATCCTTTGGCTCCCTTTCCTGTGTTGAAGGACATCTGTGGTTGCTAACTCTGGCCCCAGGTGCAAAACTGTAACTTGTGGCCAGCTTTCTCTCCTTATCTCTGTTTCACCTCGGCTGCACAAAATCTTCCCCCAAAGTTTCTCACACGCTTGCTACGTGACCACCCCTGACCATCACAGATTCTTCCATCCCTAGTACACCTTCCAAGTGAATTATAATTGACTAATGTTTGCTCATTGAATAGAAGCAAAGGACTTTTTTTTAGAGAAGGTATATTTACTGTCTTTAGAAGGGGCAGAGTCCCTAGCAAAAGTCTGAAAATACCCTGAGCTCTATTTTCCCATCACTAAAAAGAACTCACATTTATCCAAGTAAAGCTACTTCTCTCTTCTTTCTCAATGAACTGTATAGAGCATCTAAGTAGCAATCTGAAACTTCTTAGCTATAGCCAAAGCATTTCAGTCTAAATTTTTGTTTTGAATAGAATACAGAAGAAAATGCTGTGGAAGTCAGCTGAAGATGTAGTGGAAATTTGGAATTAGGTAGTTTTTCCTTTCAAGTCATTGTACATATGGAGACTGATTACAGTAAAAAAAAATTAACCTTTTTTAAAAAAGGAGAGTAAGAGGAAAGGATTTTAAATGTGAGTATCTGAGAGTATATTCTGGGACTACAACCTTAAATATGATTTATGCAGCAAATTAAACTTTATTTTCCTCATGAGTATTTAGATGCTGATACTTGAATGGATTTTCTTCAAAGAAAACTGACTTGCGTCCTTCAGTACAAGTGGCAATTTGCTGGTAAACATTCCCTCAGGATCCCTTTTGGAAACTTTGATAATGAGTTGTAGCTGAGCATAGAACATAATGCTTTAAGACTTTTAAAAAAGTTGTATTTAGCCCCTGCTTCTTTTTCCCTTCTAAGGTTTGCCTTATTCCTAAATCTGCTCATGGTACAAATCCAGCAAGTGCACAAATGGCAGGGATGAAGATTCAGCCAATTGAAGTGGATAAAAATGGGAGCATTGATATTTCCCATTTAAAAGCAATGGTGAGTATTTAATTATCTTTAATTTTCAAGGCAGGAACACTCCTCCTGTACAGGTAAGAGTGTTGGCAGCTGAATCAGCTTTTTCTTTGAGAGAAAATAGAGCAATAATAGTGAATACATGCTTGAAAAGGATAAGTAATTCTTTCCTTTTTTCCCTGACTCAGACACTAACCATGTGACACTTGTGAGATTTCCTTTAACTTGAGGATCTTTGGTGCAGAAGTGGCCCAGAGAGTCTTTCTACACTGTAGGCTCTTTTATAGCAGACCTTTTTGTCTACATCTAGCATATGAAATGCATGAAGCACGTTCATGAGTGTGAAGCATTTGAAACTGGACTTTTGCCTTCACTTAGTGAAATTCAGGCCCACCTCTGCTGGGGAAGGTGTTGGTAGGCAACTTTTTTGAGTAGATTGACTGTGGGCAAATGTTGGGAATCCAAGGGATTAGCAGGACACATTTCAAAAAATACATACTTGAGCAGGCTTTTATGGTTGTCACAGAACTGTATCACTGAAAGTAGGGGGATGGTCATTAGATCACATTACCTTGAAGGCCAGATGTTTCACTTGGCTTCTCTTAAGGTTCCAGAAGTTACTATTATACATACATCTTTTAATACCATGCCTTCTTCCCTGACTTAAAGGTCTGATTTGTTGAGAAAACACTCTTTTTCTGTAGGTGTTACTGAAGGAAAGAGCCCAGTATCTTTTGCTGACCACAAATGACTTTACCTGCTGATAGACTTGCTTCTCACTTCGAAAACAGTTCATGATCATATTTACATGTTTTTGTAAAAATCTTCTCTTAAGAAGCTTTAGGAGCTTCAATGACAGTTTTATCGCTCTCCCTGTTATCAGGTGGACAAGCACAAAGAGAACTTGGCAGCCATCATGATCACATACCCTTCCACCAATGGTGTGTTTGAAGAGGAGATTGGAGATGTCTGTGACATGATTCACAAACATGGAGGCCAGGTTTACTTAGACGGAGCAAATATGAATGCCCAGGTACAAAATCTTCTAGGTAGTTTATTACAACTGGGAGTGTACATTTCCTTGGACTAAAAATAGGACAGCAGTACTCAGTTCAGACAAAACACAGCTTCTTCACAAGGTGGCACAGTGTTTGGGGGACAAGGTGAGGTTTCCAAGAACAGTAATAAAAATTAGGTGGTGAAAATAATTCTCTTTTATGTAATTTTGCCCTGAAATGTGTTGCAAGATGTACGAGGTGTTCACTGAAATTGGCTTAGTCTGCCTAATCTCTGCCAAAGACATTCTTTACAGACGTGAATAAGAATTCCTAAAGCAAAATATTGTTTGCATCAATTCTTGTTTAGGATGCATCATGCTAAACAGAAAAACATATAACATCTTTTTCAACCTGTTTTACTTAATGAGGGAGTAATAGGTCTTAAAATGGCGTGTAAAGAATATTTTGAGGCATGGTGTTGTCTTCACAGGTGGGTCTGTGTCGTCCTGGAGATTACGGCTCTGATGTCTCTCACTTAAACCTTCACAAAACCTTTTGCATTCCCCATGGAGGAGGAGGACCTGGAATGGGACCAATTGGAGTGTGAGTATCTCTTTATTAGCTTTTTCTTTAAAAAAGAAATTCCCTTAGTTAATCTTGGTTGGCAGTTCACTTAAGTACAAAGCTATGAATGGGAGAGGTATACCATTGTTTGTAAACTTTTGTCCTTCTCCAGGATAGTCATATGCTGATCTCATGTGGTTTGAGCCCAGACTACAACAAAGAACCACACAGCCGCTTGCTCACTGCCCCTCCCCCTGACACCAGGATGAGGAGAAAATGTGAGAAACCCTGGTGGCTTGAGACAAGGACAGGGAGGGGTCACTCACCAGTTATGGTCACGGGCAAAACCAGACTCAACTTGGGGAAAAAATACTCAATTTAATCGATCATCAATGCAAGCAGAGTAGGACAAGGAGACACGAAAAGCCAGATCTTACAAACACCGTTCACTCCCCACCCCTCCCTCCTTCCCGGGCTCAATTCCCCTCGCTCCAGATGTCTCTCCCTCCTCCCCCTCAGCGGTGCAGGGGGACAGGGAATGGGGGGTGCACTCAGTTCACCAGAGATTGTCTCTGCTGCTCCCTCCTCCTCGTGTGGGGAGGGCTCCTCACACGCTTCCCCTGCTCCAGCACGGGGTTCCTCCCATGGCAGACAGTCCCTCATGAACCCCTTTGACAGGAGTCCTTCCTGCGCGGTGCAGCCCCTCAGGAACGCACCGGCCCAGCACGGGCTGGCCACACAGTCACAGTCTGCTTCAGAAGTAGAGGGACCTCCCCTGGCATGGGGTCCTCCACCGGCTGCAGGTCCCTCTCTGCTCCTCCATGGTCCTTCACGGGCTGCAGGTCCATCTCTGCCTTGCCATGGTCCTTCATGGGCTGCTCCACCGCGATCCTCTGTGGGCTGCAGGGGCACAGCCTGCCCTCTCCCTGCGGGCTGCAGGGGAATCACCACTCCAGCCACCTCCTCTTCCTCCTTCCTCACTGACTCCTGGTACCCGCACAGGTGTTTCTCTCACCTCCCCCTCCTCCCTCTGCTACAGGTCTAAATGGACATTTCTTTGTCCCGTCCCCTCCTTAAATCCATTCTGGCAGAGGCGCATCTGTTGTCTCCAAATGGCCCGGCCTCAGCCTGAGGTGGGGCCACCTTGGAGCTGGGGGAGCTTCGAGCAGCTTCTGACAGCGGCCACCCACCCGTTTAGCCCTTTCCCCTGCTACCAATTCCCCACCACACCGACCCAACAGAAGCGGTGCAATGAATTACGTGAATCTATCCTATAGGGCAATCATATTCCTGCAAAAGAAAAGAATGTTACTCTTCAAAAAAAAAAATTTTGATTTGGATAGCTGCATGAGTATCTTGTGATAGGTTGAAAACTGAGTGCCATTCTCCATTGTCACCAGTTATGTTAATAAAATTTCTGTTGAAGAAGACATAGACCAGACTTACTGGACGACTTTGTTTGGAAGAAAGATAGGGAAGCTACTGCTGAAACTGTCCAGAAATGGTAACATAGGAACACACATTTAAGTTCTAAAATCAGTTTTTTTGTTCTAGGAAGAAACATTTGGCTCCCTACTTGCCTACCCACCCTGTCATCAAAATACACTCGGATAAGGATGCATGCCCTTTGGGTACTGTCAGTGCTGCACCTTGGGGTTCCAGTGCTATATTGCCAATTTCCTGGGTGTATATCAAGGTGTGTAGACTTTTATAAGGAGTATCAGCTGAGGGTCTGTTTCTGTTGCAGCAAGTCTAAGGACCACTGGAACCGTATGAACAGGCTTAAGAGCACTTGTCATAAGACTTGCACAGACTGAAATGTGTATGACTATGGCACGGTCGTTGGTTATTTACATCCTTTGAACCTCCTTGTTTTCCAGTAGAACGATGGAACGGCCTATTGCCATCTGTTGCAATAGGAAAGGATGGCAGGACAAGTGCTTTATCTATGCAGCCTGCTTAATTCTTCTGTCTTTTCTGTAATAATTCTTGAGACAGGTGGACACAATGCAGAAAGCTGAAATCAGCCTTGGCCCTCCACTGTCTCTGACATCGACGTTTTCATGTTTAAAAGCTGCTTGGTAATTACTGTTCTACCAATAATATTTCTTGGTTATATGCTGCAGTATTGTTATACTTGACCTGTGTGTAACACTTAACTTTACAAAATCTGAGAACCTGAATTCCAGGGGATTTTACTGAATTTGAAAGCTGAACTTAGTTTTGTCTTTGGATGTGGGACAACTTGTTCATGGTCTATGTAATTTTTTAATGTCTTGCAATTTAGTGGTAAGCCTGCAAATATGTCGTTATGTATATGAAAGTATTCAGTCAACAGAGATGAGCATAGTTTCAAATTTTGTTTGAGAAGAGGGTGTGCTGGGACTCTGAGCAAGATGTAAAGCTTTCAGTGAGAGCGAGCTGGAATGGTGAATGTAAGTGCAGTGTCATTTGTACCCTGTAGCTAATTTGATACTCTAACCATGGAAACTTCAGCTCCTGGGGACACCAGCTGTTCTGGAATTTGAAATGAGCAAAGATAAGCTGGTACAACTTCCATGGTGGCTTTTCAGCTGCAGATAAAAATCACTTGACTATAAACTGGTTCCTATTACAGAATATTTAAACTGTAGTAAATTTTTAAGGGAAGCTGTTGCTTCACAATGCACATGCCATCTGTTTACGCTGCTCCATCTAAAGGCTGTTTCGGCTTTCTCCTTTGCCAACTTAACTTCTAAGTGCAGTGTTAAGAAATTCAACCATAGCTCAATCCTAGCACTGTCCTTTTGCAGTGCTTTAACAGAGAAATAAGTGCATCTGTGCTAATTTGACTCTGGTCTTTGTTAATGCACAGTATCATCTGTGACAGGACACCAGCAAGCAGAGTTTGAGTTGCTGGGATAATCTGTACAGACAGCACACACAGCTTTTTGGGCAGCTCTCTGGACACGCTTTCCATGGGGGTAAGGATGGTGAAGGCAGCATGTGCAGTTTTTACAAGCGTGCTGATGACATCCTTGAGTTCTGCTCACTTTTTTCTATACACTTCAAAGCTTCTCAGTTTGAGGAGAGGTTTGAGTTGTTCATTTGTTGACATTAAGTAATAGCAGTGTGACTACCTTAACACTAGGCAGATGCATTAAGGTGCTGTCGTCTGTCATGCTTGCCAGTACAAGAACACACTTAGCTTGCTTGGGAGTGCCTTTAGATCTGTTTCTTCATGTCATTCCTCTTTCAGACGATGGGAGCAAAGGGTCTGAAACATGCTTCTGAGATTGCTATACTAAATGCAAACTACATGGCAAAGAGACTAGAGAAGCACTACAAAATCCTTTTCAGAGGAGCAAGAGGCAAGTATTGGACAATTTGTTTTCTTCTACAGTTTCCTAGTGTAGAAGTTGGCTTGCAATATGGTTCTATTTTAATGCTACGTGACAGCTACGTCTCAAACTTCTCTTAATGTTGTTCACAAGGAGAGAAATAATCTGCCACACTGCTTCTCTGGAGGTATTGCAATGAAACTGAGCTACTTGGAAGTAGAAGAAAAAAAGCCTGTTTGTAATTAGACGAAATGATGACAAACGATGGGGTAAACCTTCATCAGATTGTTCTCCTTGAAGTCTAGTAGCAGATTAATGAACTGTAGAAAAAGGAGAAGCAATAAAGTTGAGACCTCCAAATGTCCCATAATGAATGGCACAATTTAAGAACTGGAAGCAATTTTTGGACCTGTACTTTCCCTCCCACTCTTTCTCTGAAAAAAACTCCAAATCTCTCTCATTTCCGCTCCTTATTCTCCTTTGTGAGACAGGGGAGAATCCCCTTGGCAATGCAAAATACTTCAGCTACATTCCAGTTGCCTGCCACGGCTCCCCCGTCTGGCAGTAGGACAGCACAGAATAAGAGGTGAAAAAATTATCTGTTATAGTAGAGCAACTATCAGAGAATGCTATTTTGCTTGTTTAAGCTGAATGGCAGCAAAGAACATTTGAGTACAATATGTATGTCTTTCTTTCAAAATATATGTCTTAAATTTAATGAAGTAAACCTGCAGGTTGCATTTTAAGAGAACATATTATTTCCTCACAGAAGTGAATGGACGTTGCAAATTTTGAAGGATTCAGCAATGAAATGGAACAAGGTTCTCTAGGATAATGGATCTAAATGTAGATAACCTATAACATGACATTTACTATCTTGTACATGGCTAATTAAAGATAGCCTAAGACCCATGGTGTTGGGTCACTGACAAATCAAGTTGTTTTTCAGAGTACTTGTAAATCATAGAAGCTACTCTGACCACTCTTCCACAGTTCTCATCTTGGAAATGAGGCCTCTTTAATGTGATGTGGGACTCAGAGGGAGAGTCTTCAAATACTGAGTTGTATATCTCTTATCTGAGAATTTCTCAGGTCTGAGTTTTTGTCCAAGTGCATATTTTTTAATTTGTCTTTTTGCCATGCTCTCCACAAAACCAATCATCAGAATAGACTGCTTGGTAGATGAGATTATTCTCCTAGTAAGCAAACACAGTGTACACTGTTTTATTTACAGGTTATGTAGCCCATGAATTCATTTTGGATACCAGGCCTTTCAAAAAAACAGCAAACATTGAAGCTGTAGATCTTGCTAAGAGACTTCAGGATTATGGTAAGTTAAGATGCCCTTTTTTTAAACAGCAGTGCAAGCGAGAATTTCCTAAATCTCTTCTAAGGGGATCCAGAAACATTCTAGTCCTGTGCTTATGGATGGTGAATCTGTCACGATCATTTCAGGTCTCCTCATGTTCACTAAGGGCATAGAGAGTAATTTGCATCAATTGCATTGTAGTACTTACAAGTCTGCTGCTACCTCCCCAGTTTTGTAAACTGCCCCTTCAAATTTGCAATTACATGACTCAACCATTGGAGCAAGTGGGCAGGAGCCAAGAGCTTAAGATTCCAATCAGAAAAGAAAAAAAAAACACCCAAAGAAAAAGAAAGAAATACTTTTGAAGTAGGACCATAGGATTTAAACACTTCCATCCTGATACAATTTTGGCAGTTTTGTACACATGCTCTGAAGAATCTGATCGTGGCTACTCTGGCTGCCCGACAAGATGACCCATTCAACTGCTTGATCATATGCAAATGTGCTTCCAATGAATATGCATAAAAGAGTTAAAACCCTAACCAGGAGTACCTCATCCGTGAAATAATCCAATGGCCAATTGTGATACAAAAAACCCCACCCTTTCTACTCTTTGTCAGTGGGCTGCTATGGCCTTAAATAGCATGCCACTTCAAATACGACTTTTCAGTAGGTGTGGAGTTGAGTTACATGGGTAGGTTTAGTAAAGTTGCATCCTCTGCAGCCAAAAGAGAAGCTCTAATTAGCAGTAATGCAGGAAGGGACTCATGAGAGACCACTGTTTCTTTTTACCTTGTTTACCGGTACAGAAATCTATACCCATCTCACTTTGCCATTCAGCCTGTCACAAGAAGGTAAAGTGACAAAACACTTCTACTGAAGTGAGCATCAGGAGCAGAAATAACCTGGGAAAGAAGCAATAGATTTTGGCCTGAAAAGTAACAAAGCAAATAGAGCAGGTTTTAAGAGCATTTCATTAATTCAGTGTGTAACTCTATTGTAAATAATACATTATTACCCTTCAGTGTCAAAAAATTAGATACTTGAAAAGTCTGTCTTACCTCTACAGTACACTGCCAACACTACCAATGAGTTCAGTCCTGTAAAGATTGTACAAAGGGCTGAATTTGTTAATCAAATGCTAGCTAATGCGTAGATTAACTCATAACCTATTGTCAGTGACTGACTTCTTCTCTACCAGGTTTTCATGCCCCAACCATGTCCTGGCCAGTGGCAGGGACACTTATGATTGAACCAACAGAGTCTGAAGACAAGGCAGAGCTGGACAGATTTTGTGACGCAATGATCAGTATTCGTCAGGAAATTGCTGAAATAGAGGAGGGCAGAATGGATGTCCAAATTAACCCACTAAAGGTGAGAAGGCACATAGTGCAAGCTACCAGCATCAGATTAACCCTCGAGATTTACTTGAGACTATGTGAGCATGCTTCCTGGTCTTTCTGTACTCTCGAAAGTAACTGTGTGCAACAGAACTTCTTGAAACTTCCTGACTTTTTTAGAAACCTTAAACTTTTTCAAAATTTGAATTTTTACTTTTTCAAGTCAGAAGTCTGGCCTTTTCTGAAAGAGCAGAGGAAGTTATTTACAGAAACACGTGATCCATAATCTTTGAGGCCATCTCAAAGTGATGACGGAGAGATGCTTATTTACCTGGTTTAAGAAGGGAAGTGGAATGACCTTAAAACTAACAGTAAAATAAAGATTGAATTATTTTAGCATCTGCAGCACAAAATTGCTGTAGGCTCAAGTTCTGTTCAACTCTTGTAATGCTGTACAGACTTTTTAAATACCAAGGAGCTGTAGTGAAAAGCTGAAAGCATATTCAGACCTTGGGTAGTATCTTCAGGCAAACTGCAAAAAATCCAGATACTGACTTGCCTCCTGGTTTAAATCCGCCTTTTCCCACCAGCTAAATGGTATTATCAAGACACTCTCTAGACAGTAATTACTTATACGTAGTAATGTGAACATGAAGGAGGGTTCACACAGATATGTTCAACTGAATTCAGTAATTTGAAGTCCTAAACATGTCTTTTTGCTTGTAGATGTCACCACATACTCTGAACTGTGTCACTTCTTCCAAGTGGGATCGTCCTTATTCCAGAGAAGTGGCAGCATTCCCACTGGTGAGTAAATAATGGGATCCTAGTGGTATGGCAATACATAAATCTGCTCTGTGGTTTTGTGGTCAGTTGAAGTAATCTGTTAAGAATAAAAACTTCAGAGCCATTTCTACTGTTGCTCAGTTTTTATGTGTGTGAACTCTACAGTAGTTCCACTAGTTTTGTTTTTCAAGACAAGGAAAAAAGATCTTTAAAAAAAAATCAATACACATTAAGTGCAAACTTGGATTGCTAAATCTCAGCACTTCAATATTGGATATTCCTATAGGAAACAGCCCATTCAGTTCTGACATACTGCACTAGGGGCTCACAAAACAGAGTCCCGCATCCTGACGTTCAAAGCTCTGCTCCAAAGAACTTGGGTGAGTGTTTCACAGGATGCACAGTCAGTACAGGGCAAGCCACACCAATGTGAGCCTGCTACAAATAAAATTGGAGCTGGATCCATCAGACTTCTTTAGAGCACTACATAAAATTGGTTCCACAATCTTAACAGCTAATTGCATGTGCAACTAACTTTTCTCACCTAAAGCTGAATTGCATCTATTTTATTGCTACATTGCTTCAATGAGCAAGAATTTAACTGCACCGTTGAAGTTTGCCACCTTGTTTTATATATTATATTGTAACTATATTGAACAGCACAGGTCTTGGTAGTCTCCTCCACTTTTTCTTGATTCCTATCTGTAAGCCAGTTATTCAAAGGGTCAGTTTTCTTTTATCCCATGACAACTGCTTCTTTGCAAGCATTTGTTAGAGAACATGATTACACTTTCTTGAAACATCTAAATATTCTTTTGACTGCCAATCTTATACATGCTTATTAACTTTCAGGGACTGCAAATAGATTTGAAGTATGACTTCACTTTAAAAAATCCACTTTTCCAGGATTTGTCATTCTTAAAACTTCTAATGTCTATTACAATTATGTAGATTTTCTTGGTAGAAAAATTAAAATAGTTGTCTTTCTTTTCTTCTGTACTTAGCCATTTGTGAAGCCTGAAAGCAAGTTTTGGCCCGCAATTGCTCGCATTGATGATATATATGGAGATCAACACCTGGTTTGTACCTGCCCACCAATGGAAGCCTACGAATCTCCCTTTTCTGAACAGAAGAGAGCATCTTCTTAAGACTGCTTCCAGCTGCCTGGATTTCTGGGTCCATTAGGATGGCCTTTTCCTCCCAGACCTGATAGGGGATTTATATACTGTGTATATTTTGGATAATCACCATGTTTGTTAATTGAATCACTGCTCAGTTAAAATGTAAATACAATCAATGTGTTAGGTGTAAACAAAATGTGATTGTTCCATAGCAGTTGATGTTGAAGTTGCCTCGATTCAGCATTTTGTCTGTTTTGCGCTGAAGTTTTAACAATTAACACCCAATTTGCAAAGTGGCATGGAAGATATGGTTAAAAAAAGTAGAAAAGATGCAGATGTATAAGGCAATAGTAATGAATATTAACTGCAGGAGTAATTGTTTGTGTTTTGTAAAAAAATATGAAGTAGATTGTTTAATTTACTTCACGTATTACCACTAGCACTGCTAGTGTTAATATTTCATACTGGTTTTTTTACCTACCAATGTTAGTAGTCTAATAAAATTGGTCAGAATTTTGAGTGTTGTCATGTTCTGGATCTTAACTTTTCAGCGGGATTTATCCAACAGAGCAGTACGAAATTACAGAGCTTAAGTTCTGATTTGTCAGAATTGCCACAGCAGTAACAGCTCCTACACAAAGCAAAATACTGGCAGAGATTAATACTGAAATTTTTTTTTTTTTTAATGAGCTAGAATGATCACTTTTACTGAGCAGTAACAAACTTAATTTTTTCCTATGTATGTCATATCAATTTCTCCTAGTAGTTCCATCTAATCCTCTCCTCTTATTCCGGAGAATGCATGAAACACTTTTTCTAACAGACTCTGAACTGCTTAGTATGAGTTAGTTCTTATCTAACAAGGCATTCTCCTTCCACAGTTTCTCAGACCTGTTATTTTGGATACTAGCTTTGGTTTATACAGTGCACTCAACTTGCCTTGCTTTGTCATGTAAGTTTACAGCTTGTGTGAAAACTAATTCACACCTTCATCTCTGGCCCGCCAAGAATACCAACAGCACCCCGAGACCAGAGCCGTACTGCTACACACAATGCCACATTCAATTACTCAGTAGACTGAATGCAACCTTAAAGAGCAGCCTCTGCTAATCTGTTCCAGTCAGATTTATATAAAACTGATCCTCTCACCAGTTACGCAGACTGAAAGGAACCTGAGAGCAGGTATGTGCAGATTCATTTGTGTTTGATGCAAGTGAGTGCCCCTGGAGAAATAAACTCATTCAGCCACATGAAGCAGGATTTTGGTGAATGAGGAAGTGGGTTCTGGGGTAACACACTGGGGAAAGGACTGCAGTTTTGCACCTTACACCCAGCAACTACTTGACCTCTTCTTGAAGGTCTCCACGCACACTCGTGCCTGGGAGCTTTCTCTGAAGTGACACAAATGAGGCTAGTGTTCACAGCACTATTTTAAGTACTGTACTTTTGTGTCCTTTATAGTGGAAGTTTTGGGACTGCAACTTTTTCATTACCTACTTTATGACTTCAGTAGGGGCTTTAATTACACAAAGAGACTGTGGATGACAGGAGACAGGAATGGATTTCCTTACAGGAAGGCTAGGCCAGATGATAATCAGTTTCGATGTGAAAAGCTGCACCTAGGTCCTAAAACGTCTAAATACATAGTGAAGTAAATTGGAATTTTATACTCTGGAATTTACTAGAAAAGGACGTCTTTCACTAGCTATTGATATAGCACTAAGGGTCTAAAAAGTTACGAAAAAACACTACAAACTTGGAATGTGAGGAAAGGACAGTCTTTCTGTGTTGCAAATCAACTCCACAAAGGCTTGTCAAGCCATTTCAATGTTTGTTAAAGGCAGTTGCATGTTGATTGTGTCTGTCACTGAAAATATATATTGCAAAAATTGGTTTACATATTTTTATATTAAGCAGAGAATTTCACAGTGTTGGCCTCAAGCCAACAAATTTACCGTCTCATCAATTAATTGGTAAAAGCTATCAAACAGAGGAAAGCATTAAAAAGTATAAAATACTTCACAGCAGTCAACTAGCAAGTAAAAAGCCACAAGTCTTATGTGCTTACTGCACAGATGCAATGATTGTTAGAAAGGTAAAATTACATCTGTTTCCTCCATAAAATACTGAGTTACTGTTTTGTAAAACACAGAAGTTCAACAAGATACAAGAATCTGTCTACAGCTCTTTTAAACTGTATGCTTAAGACCAATACCAATTCACCTACTGAACAAAGGGTGAACCCTAATTCTAGTAAGCACAGAAAAAGCTGAGGAGTTAAATCTTTCAAAACTCTTAAGCAACGCCTGTTTTTTTGATATATGACTAGAGAGTACTGGCATTATGTATTTTGGATGCAACTGAAGACTTAAGTAGAATGGAGGAGAGAGAAGTTACTTACTTTGGATGAAGCGAATAAGCCATTAAGCTAACTTTCAGCCACAAGAAACAGCACTGCCATCTGCATCTCAATGACCAGTTCACTATTGCAACAGGGTAAGAGCAAGACCTTACATTGCTTAGAATGACATATATACTTCCATGTGTACTTCTATATATGCCTACTTTGCAGGCTACAGGCTGCCAGAGCAGCCCCATGCCTATGGCGGGAATCTCTGACTAATCACTGCACGGGGCAGCCACAGCTCCCAGCTGCACCAAGCTGGCTCTGTCAGCAAGCATTGCCAATGCCGGCGGCAGCGCAGGAAGGGCTCCTCCGACTCCGCCACACAGACTGGGCACTAACAAGCTTCCTTCAAATGCTCAGTAGAGACCAGAGTAGCTACATGACAGCCACTGCTATAGAGTGTGTGCAAGCCCATGGATATCGATGTCAGGTTGGTTTATTTTTCTTAGTTAAGAAGCCCACCTAAAGAAAGCATTTAGTAAGCTGAGAAAAAATGCTATAAAAATGTTATGATTTAAATAACTGGGTAACAGTAAAAACAAAATTAGCAACTTTTCTGAATCATAAAATATTTAATAAGGTATATTTGGGGGGGGGATATATTGTATATAAAATTTCAGATCACAATATGAAGCGATTTGAACCCTCTCCAAGCTAGCACTGCCTTCAATGCTGTGTAGATGTACTGCCACTGATACAAGACCTACTAAAAGCATACAGTTTAACTAATACAGAAGTGGCTTTTTTTATATGAAATATTTTTTACACAACTAGAGTGTCTTGAATACCCTCTTTAAGTGCAAAAAACACAGATCACTTTACACTAATGCAGCAACAATGCATTCATATTGTTCTCATTAGTCATTAGTAGTCAACTTGCATAAGATACAAGGAAAGCACAATGAAGCTCACAAAAATAGACTAAAAATCAGCCTGTTCTTGCAAAAAAAATACAGCATAATAGAAGAAAAAGACAAAAAAGGATTATGCACACCACAGAATTTGCTGTTCTTTAATCCAGCTGGCTTAAGTGCTGTTTCTGGTTTTTTTGCTGTTTTTTCTGGGTTTTTGTTTTGGTTTGGGGTTTTTGTTTTGTAAATCAAACCACATGGACCAGGCACAACTAATATTCAGGAGGCAGTGTGTAGCTAAAACTTTACTAACTTTTTGTCATCCTCACAATTTATTTTCCTCTGTCCTGAGGTAGTTACAAAAAAACAAATCGTAAATTAAGCATCAGCTAGGCCAGTAAGAGCTGAGGCTTTGCTTTTTTTTTCTTTAAAAACTATTTGTTAACTGGCCAAAACTACCCTTGATGTTAAAAGACAGCTGAGAATTAGAGTTCTCACTACACCAAAAAGATGGCTATGAGGGGAAGAGGGTTAGCTGCTTCAAAATGTGACAGTATATTGAGTCCCACCAAGCTGGCTGGTCCACTGTTGAATTTCCCATGTTCATTCTCCTTTACTGTCTATATAAAGTCACTAGGAGAAGTACGGAAGGATCTGAGCACATCATCGTCCTTTACTGTAACCAGGGAAGAACTGGTCCAGTAGTGTCTGCAGTATCTTGTTGGGAACCATGGTGTAGCCCTTTCCCAGGTCATAGCGGCAGGCAGGGCAGGTGAAGACTTCAGCTCTGAAGGAGCGCTGTAAACAGCTCTAGGACATAAAAAGACAGAGAAGTGAACGGCAAGAACTTTGTTTTAGACTGACAGCTTAACCAGCAAAAGCTAAGGAATCACTATAAACCAAAGTTGCAGTATGCTGTACTACCGAAAAAAAGGGAAGCATTACCAGGCCCTCTGATGCCTACCTCTACCTCTATGATGAAAACATCCTAACAAAGGAACTATGCTCTGGGCTGGGATGTGAAACATTGAGCTTGGAAGGAATTAAAACCTTTAAACAGTACAAAATTGCTGACATTTCCCCTTCATTTCCACTAGCGCTTTCCTGTGAATCACAGCTATGTCTGCAGCTTCCCTCTAGCTTCACGGTTAGATTGCTACAATTTTCCAGACCTTCATTTCAAGAGGAAGGTGAGTATGCCAGGTATATTGTTTATGTAACAATCTCCATCTACCTCACCAGGTAAGATAAGCTTTAAAAACATATGTAGAATAACACAATCTCTAACACATTTAACATCAGTGCTGCCCTCCTTACTATGTTAGAACAGGCTGCAGATAGCCCAAGCATGTGAGCTGAATATCAGAAATTTATCAGGGCAGATCTGTGCTCAAACAGCAATAAAAGCTTACTATCAAACTATTCCTTACAACTTCAGCTGGATGTTATTTTGTATTCGCAAGTATTTAACTGACATCTTCAAATTCTGTGCTTTCTGATTTTGTAGTCATTCAGCTTTTTCTTCTGCATGGTTTTCCGATTTCAGTAATTCTAAATGTTAACCCCTTCAAAATACTTTTAATATTTTTAAGGAGCCACAATAATTCTATGTGTGCAGGCCATCCATAACAACACAGTGATTTCTAAGGGAGTGATACACATCTTGAATAGCTAACTTGCATTATCAGCTATTGTACTAGGATGATAACAGCCTGAGTCCTTTTAGGCTCTTAGGCAGAAATACTAGGTATGGCCAGCACAGTTCAAATATGCACAATTCAGCACATGATTCTGTACATACTTGTGCTTCAAAATTAACTCTAGTACAAACTGGATTCCAAACTCCTCACGTTATATCCAACCGATCAAGATTTTAAGAGACATGACTTAGAAATTGACTTCTGTGGCCCTCCTACCAAACATAAACAATGTGAAGAATAACAAGACAACATAACTTACTCTGAGTAAGCCCGAAGAATTTTCCTATATTTACCCTGCATCCTTTCAATAACTCTTAATAAGAGTGTTACACAACTATAAAACCTGGTTTTATTCCTTAACTATGTAAAAATAAATTATTGTTACTGTACCAACATCTAGCTCCTGGACCAAACCAGAAGTAATTTCGCTGATCTCAAAGTGATGACAGCAATGGTAAACTTCACTCGTTACATCTATCAGGGACTATACTAAACGTACTTCCACTCTTTATTACATAAAATTAAGGTTACACAGTAATCACTGAATACAAACTTCTTGCATGTTCTTCCTCAGAATGTTAGGCAATAATTATTGTCTTTCTAAAATACATAGGGCTTTGGTGACTGGTGTCTCAGAGCCAAGAAAATAGCCCAGAGCAAGACCGAGTTTATTCTTACTTTACAGACGTTGTGGAGGCACTCTGTTGTCACTGGCTGGTAAACCAGCTCCTGGCAGCAGACACACATAAAGGATTGTTCCAGTTTCTTCAGAAAATTCTAGCGTAGGACAAAGGAATAAAAAAGACAAACTCTATTACACTTCTCATAAATGCCACTTACTACGTAAAGACGATGAACTTCCAGAAGTTCTTAAGTCCTCCATATCCATGGGCACAGCTTTCTAAAAGTAATGAGGAAGCAGGTCTGTACCTGGGGAATTTCCCTGCTCTTCCACTAATCAGAGAACTCATGTTTTAAAAACTATTTACTTGCTTGTATGAATATTGTTATAAACAAATGAAAGAGATCAGTGGGCCCCTCACGCCTGATTCTTAGCATACGTCAGAAAAACTTAGTAATCTTGTTTAGTAACTGCTAATAGAAATTTGCATGTCCCTGAAAGATCTCTGCTTCTCTGCCAAGAGAACTTCTGTTAAGAAAGCTGCTTCTGCATCTCCTCCTGAGCTTATGGATTATGGCTAGCTTAATGGCGGCTTGTCTCCTAAGGCCAAATTCCCTGCAGTGTGTGAATCGACATCTCTGTTTTTTAAATCTCGTCAGGGAATCTCTGAGGAATCTCAAAATACACTTGTATCGGGTGTTTTACACACACGAGCATGCTTATCTCTGGCATGTCAGTGATCTCCAAATTTCTCAAGAATACAAGCTTGGGTATAGAAAAAAGCGCAGATCTACAGGTAATCAAAATACAGTTATTTGTAGTAATTTTTAAAATACCAGATTTATCTAAAGCCACGTTTCATTTAGCTAAAAGGGAAGTTGTTTGTCTCAAGCACAGAGATTTAGATTTTCACAGTAGCAACACAAAGCTACCAGTGATTCCCACTGCCTTCAGCGGCAAACAAATGGAAATCTTACAAAAGTTATGGGTAAAAGCATCTGTAGAAAAATGACTTCTCAGTAATTCAACCTCTTTCAAATTACTATTTTCTCCTTTTTACAAACACATATCTCTGTTGTAAGTCATCATGCACAGTTTTAAGAGCTGAAATTCCTTCTAGTCATTACAGACACTGGATAGAAGACAGATAACAGCGACTAACTTACACAGTTCCTACACGAGGAGAACCGCAGCAGCACTATAGCAAAAACTAGTACTGTAAGTGGAAGAACAGGGAGTTACAGATGCTTTTTCTGCTACAGAAGCATCATAAAGGCTCTGTTCATAAATGGTAGTTCTCAAATAAACTAATTATGTCCATTTTTAGAACCAAAGCTTTGTTCTTCACTGAGCTGAGTTTTATCAAGTTATTTTAACTTTTTAGTGCCTTGGTTTCTTCTGTAAAACACCTAAAATAACTATGAACTTGACATAGGTAAGACTAATTATCACTGAAAGGTATAGTATTTCAGGAGATACTGCTTTTGTGGACTGTTTCTATACTAGTGTCTACAGTCTCTTCAATCTTGAGCTATTCTTGCTATTTTCTTGACATTTAGGAGGAGGAAAGTATTTTCTCTTACTTAACGTTTCCTCTCTACAGAGTAGGATGATCTAGATTTGGATAAAAATATTTTCATTTCATATCTAAATTTGATACGAAATTTACTTCTGTCTTCTTAAACAAAGCAAGCAAGCTGTATTTTCTGGCATAAAACTATTTTCTGTCTGAACAAAAAGTAGTGACTGGAACCTGCTTTCTTCATGTCTGATTTCTCACATCAGCACAGCACAAAAATACAGTTATAATTTCGGAGAAAACATGATTCCTTCAAAAACGAAAAGAAAATAAAAAGCCACTTCTGACTTCAAAAATTTTCTTTCATCAAGAAAAGATCTCTACTATGCAGGTGTAAACTGAGCCATCAATAGCAAATTAAACAAGTGAGAATTATTTTTTTGAAATCAAAGTCTTAGAAATAAAAGTAATGCTAGACACAGTCTTCATTCAGCAAAAGTTCAACAAGCAAATTAGGTTTTAAGAGAGACTCGAGTTTTGTCCTAACAGTCTACAGAAAAGGTAAACGTTACAAATTATGCATGTAGCAAACATACTGGTCCTTCCTTAAGAGAAGCAAGTACTTCATCCCACAGTTTCTGGTTCATACAGTCTTCTCTAATCAGCCATTGCTGCTCTTGGGTCAGCTGGAAAGCCTCTCCTTTTCCTCCATCTCCCATCCTCATGGCTTTGGGTGTATTTGTAGGTTTCTCTATACCTGCTTAAGATTATGAACATCAGATGCAGGAAAAACAGACTGTTAGCCTGAACTAGTAAGAGGGGAGTAAGAGACAAAACTGTTTCTAGAAGGCTGAAACATGGATTACACTCATGAAAAGCAGCAATAAAATTCCTACTCCAACTCATACTGTTCAGCATTGTTTTGGACTGCAACACAGTTGCACAGAAGACTTTTCATTTTTCTACAGAACTTAAGAGAATAAAACCCTTAAAAGTGGTAAATAGGGTAAGACTTTATTACTTAACAACTATGTAATTACAGAGCACATGCTTATCAATTTACATTAGTATTCCTAGTAACTTCACACTTCCACAACGCTTCCATGCTCCTGGCTTAATAAACATAACATGACAGACTTTGCTGATGAATGCTAAAAAAGGAAAAAGAAATACCATCATCAATCGTCCTCTTCTGGTTTCCATTACTCTGGTTGGTTGGCTCCTGTTTCACAGTTTGCTTTTTAACCTTGTCTTTCTTCTCCTTACTAGCCATGGCTTCCAAATAACCTTCTGGATACTAAAATAAAAAAGCACAGATTTAAAACAAAACCCACTGGCATACAGAAATTTACAAATACCAACAAGACTAATTTCTAAAAGACTAAGACCCTGTGGCAACATATTTAAATAGCTACAAAATAATTTTTAAAACCCTACATGACAGAGAAAATAGTTAAATTAGTACCTATTATTAAGAAAGTGTAGTCAAGTCAAAGAACCTAATCCAGACTCAACTGCATTAAAAGGAACCTGATATCCACGTCTATGCCCTTACAACTATATAAATCAGTCAGGCAAAGATGAAGATTATGGTATGCTATAAGACATACCACTGCCTTGCTGAGAAAAGGAACAGTATGTTAATTCTTTCCATCTTTCAAGCATTGTGCAAAGCCCAAGTCCTCATGGGTCAGTTTATTTCTGTGCCTGAAATTATTTATACAAACTCCTCAGTCACAAGGAGAGAAAAATAGATAAAAATGCACAGGTTTTTCAATTTATCAGATAAACTCAGCTTTAACAGTTGCTTGTAGAAATTACTTCCAGCCTAAAGATCACAAAACTAGATTCAAACTCTTAATTTTCCAATCCATATATGCAAAGCAATTCACTGTTAAGACAGAAAGCTACATCTACCATTCCTTCTGCTGTGTCACTATTACAGGATTCTTTCAGTCTGCAGATAATCTGTAGTATTTCTTGGCATTAAATCCTGCCACAGTGAAGTACAAGAAAAAAAATGGGCTTTAATTTAACTGATTTCTATTTCTGGAATTTATTTAATGGAACTGAGAATAAAAACAAGTCTACAAGTCCTGATTCAAACCTGTACACTCAGACCCAGTTTCTTTGACCGCTCCATTCCTTCTGAAGTCCAAGGTGCAGGCTCAACGTCATCTCTCCTCAGAAGATAGCGCCAGACTAAAAATCCACATTTTCCAATTTCTGGCCAATATTTCACCACCTACAGAACAATATAAAATTATTGGCATTATTTTATCACAAGCCAAACACAGGCATGTAGTCATACTTAATTGTTCGAGAAGAAATGCGAAGACGAAGTTATACACCACTATTATAAAGCAGCTCTTCCCTCACGTGCAAAATTTTTGTATTTTTGACAAATTCAGTGCTCTGAAAAGGCATACACAAAAAGCTAACATATAGTTGGAAGGAGTGAGGAAATAATTTTATTTCCATGGATGAAAATGACTCAGTAAGCACATGTTAAGTAGTTTATATATTCAACTTCATAAAACCTATTATGAATTATGTTCTATTATCATTGCTCTGAATAATTTAATTTCAGTTCTCTGCAGAACAAGCTAAGGCTAAAAAGCTGTCATGGAGGAAAAAAAAACATTCCTTTTAAGTAATAATGAAAAATCTGCAATGCAACACATATTAGACATCTTAAAACAGCTGAAGAAAAATGTTATGTTGCACTCAGTAGGAATCAGAATACCTTGTAAATGCCGTCATATCTGTTGCCTTCCTCTGGGGCATATTTGCTGATTCGCCGTCCTTTTGAACTGCGCACTACTCTTACTGGCTTACCGGCTCTCCAATTCTTGGACTCTGCTCCGTTTTTGTCATCCAGTGGGGCATCACAATTAAGGGCCAATGCCCTAGAAAGAGATTTAAAATCTTCATAAACTAGATTGCTTCACATAACAGATTTTTGGTTATTAATGTAATTAAGTCATATCTATTTCCCCTGTCTAATTATGCTTTATCAAGCAGCATAGAACTTTTCAGTATGTTCTTTAACAAATGCAGAACTGCAGATGGAAGCAGTAAGATCCACGCTACCACGTATGGTAGGAAAAAGAATGGGAACACAAAGTATTTTGTTATCAAGGTTCCTGATGAAAACTCAGCCGATATTGCTAAATAAAACAAACCAATCCTTTTAGATTTAATATTCTGCATTTTTAAAAATAGTCCCTTCCTAAATAGCATTGAGGGAATCAAAAAGAAAATCATAACAAAAGGCAAACTTTCTGTGTAGCTATTCCCCGCTAACGGCAGATGTTAAGGCTTTTTAAGTGTGTACACAAAAGTAATGAATATGATGAAAAACACTATAGAGAAAAAAATAGATAGTAACCACTCAAAAAACTCCACATAACTGAAATATCTCACACAATACATAAATTGCCTCAGAGGAGGAGTTACAACAGCCATGGTACGACTACCATGTTGTGCAGAACAATAAGAGACAGGCATACAATGCTGACTTTAAAAATGTTTCTAATTTAAAAACAGAACTTAAAAAAGGAAAAATATCTGGATAAGCAAAACCAATACTGATTCAACTACATGTAGTCATCATAATCTTCAGTATCAAAGTGATTAAAAACTTGTGTCAAAATCAGTAACTGAGAGCAGCACTTTGTTATACTCCACGCACACTAATGCCTGCAAAGCTACAAGGCAAGCTTTGCCAGCAGATTTCTCATTTGCTAAGAGCAGAGAAATGCTGAGACTGAGTCCAGCTTTTAATTGTGTTTTCCAAAGCAAGTTTGCTCTATTCACTAAATATGGTTGTATAGATTCCTTAAACCTACTTCCACCTTCCTTCCCTCCTTGTTCTTGTTCACATCATGTCCCCCCTCTCTCTTTCCCTCCCTCCCTTTCTCAGCAGCCAAGTCAGGCTCTGCCTCTCTCTCCTCCTAAGTACCACCAAAAAGCTTGAAAGAATCTCTCTCCACTCTGCTTGACAGCAGCAGATCATATCTAAAAGCAGACCTGGCAAAAAAAAGGTCTCCATCAATCTCAGCACCCCACAGGTGTTAAGTTACATAGCAGAGATTATGCTCTTAGAACAAGAAAAGGATGCATAATTCTTTGTTCAGGCAGGCTTTTAGAGGAGGTAAAAACACTTTGAGTAGGTATCTAATTCATCTTTGGACATATATTTTCTTTTTCAAGAATGTGTTTTTGATAAAGCAACACCCTACTTTCTTGATTTTCATAGAAAATTATGATGGAAGAAAGGGCTAGTAAATAGAAAGGATTTGTTTTAACATAGGAAAATAAACACGCTTTCTTCCTACTTAAATTTCATAATTGATTTAACTATAGAATCATAGAATAGTTTGGGTTGGAAGGGACCTTTACAGGTCATCTAGTCCAATCCCTCTGCAGAGAGCAGAGCCATCTTCAACTAGATCATGTTGCTCAGAAGAAGCTTAAGCACTAAGATAGAAAACTTCCACCCAAGAGTTTTGACAAAGTTCTCAATAACTTAAAACACAGTCCTCTGAAGAAAATTGTAGGCCAGTTTCAACCAGAGACGTGACTACTAGCTGCACCAGGAATACAGCAATGTATTTCATTGAGTTGCGTGTTCCTTTAAATCAACAAAACGTAATGCTTGATAAAATGCCTCTCAGCAGCAAGAGGCACCACTGTTTATAAAAGCAGCATGTACAGGAGTGACTGAATATAGCAAAATGTTAGTTTTAAACTAAAGCACTACAACTCAGCTCTTTGTTTCGGAATACTTTTTAATTTTATCTTCAAAACTTACCTATTCATGTGTGTTAATGTCTGATCAAACGAATGTTCTCCAATCCTTTTGTTGCCAGAAAGATCTCTACCTCCACTCCCAGTGTAAGTGAATTCATCCCCTCGATCCTGTGCAATAAGATTATCCTTCATTTTAACACTCCAAAGCAAAGTGACTCAATTAAAAAAAAAAAAAGCTACTTCATTTGTTCTATTTATTCAGACAGAGAAATCCAAAGATGGAAAGATGTGTTTTCAATTTCAGCACCACTGTCCTTTTACAGTACTTGTGGCCACTGGCCACAAAGCTACTGGTCTGGATGTAACATATTCACCAGAAAATTCTTATTAAATAATTGCCTGCATTAAAAAACTTGGACTTTCGTATCTTTCAAAAAGCTATTTTTGAAAAAAAAACAAAAATCTGAGGAAGCAAAGACATCCTAGCAAGTGATTACTTGCTCTAGAGCTTTCACTTAGTTTACAAGAAATCATGGCTGTAAACTACATAATGAATACCTCAGAGAGATCACTTCAGCTTATGCAGGGGACTAAGTGCTAGTAAGTACAAACAGGTCTGCCTTACATACAAGGCAAGTAATTTAATGCAATAATAATCTCAGCTCCTCTGAACTAGTAAGACCTTAAACTCATTTAGATTTGCACTGTGTAAGTTGATATAACTATGTAGAGTATATTTCCTATATAGAATTTTCTTTAAAGTGAAAGAAGGTTGATAAAATCTTTTACCATGAACTGTAAAAGCAGTCAAAATCTACATATGTAAAGACAGTATTATTATTTTCTTTAGGAAGTATGTCACAGAAATTCATATTACACCTGACAAATTCAGGCATTTCTAGAAATATAGATATTCTAGAAATATATTTAATTTTAATTATATATAATTATATATCTATATTGATTTTACTATTTAATATTAATTTTAATATATCATTATTAATAATGCATCTCTTTGGAGATGCAGATTTTGTACAAAGCATGAAGCAATAGTAAAATATAAATACATAATAGGAAAATAATGTTTATATGAACTTTTATGGCAAAAGTCTGAACATACTTGTATACAGTAGTAAAATTCAGTCAATTTCTTACCACTATTAAAAGTCTGACATTATTAAGGATCCAGTGCAAGATTGTTACAGATATTTCATGACTGACAACAGCAGAAAAAGAGAAAGTTAGAAAGAGAAATGCTGGTTGAACAAGGCCATAGATTAACTGTAGAAATGATGTTTATTTTCTTCTGTGTAGAGAAAACCTAACAAATTCAGCTGCAGTCTTAAAGTATTCTTCATTCAAAATTTATCAAGGTATAATTTATAACAAGCAAGTGCTATGAAGTTAAAAAAAATACTCAAAACCTAACGAAAACATGTATAAACTCTGGTATATCCTTTCTTAAAACAGTCTACTTATTCTGCTGAATGAATCTCTGAAACAAAGAATGATGTTGTACAAGGATACTGTACAAAATGACTTCAAAAGAATGAAAGACTGACAAGAACTATTTACTAAGAAAGGATGTAAAATAAATTCTATAAAATAAGGTATCACAGAATTGAGCTTTGTTTAATTTTTCAGTGATTGTCAAGGCAAACAAGATGCGCAGATCACACAAACATTATTATTATAACAATAATATGAATAGGGATGGATTTGCTTGATGAATCATGCCCATTCAAACAAATTCCATTTTAACACTGATTAAGAAGCTTGTGCCAAGTTCAAAAAACCAGTAAGATGTATCTTGGAAAGTAATTAGTCCAGAATGATTTGAGTTTCATAACAAAGAAGAAACTGAACACATGTTCATGGTGTGGCAGAGTGGGGAAAACTGCTAAGGCAGTTTTTTGATGTGTAAGCAGAAATAAACTGGAACTGGAAGGTGATTTTTCACTCTTTTTAGAACATAAATGTTGCATGAAATACTGAAATAACATAGATATAACAATGTAAAAAAAACAGAGGAAAGACAGAAACACTACATATGTGAGCAAGATGGAGAAAATTATTTACAAGACAAGACTGAATAGACTTTTTTTGGCATAACAGACAAAAATCAAGGACAAATCGCTATAGACTTAAGCAACAAAAACTCGAGCAAGAAGGCGTAACTGGAACACTATTCATAATTACCTACTAGAACATAATTCTATGGAAAATAGGTTAAACGTAGAAGGGCTAAAACCATCAAACTTCCAATGCCTTCAAAGAAAGACCATATGGTTCTCTGGGTGGTACTCTTTAACCACAGGCAACCAGAAGACATTGCGCTTGAAGAGAGAGCAGGGACAGAAGTCCTATGCATACATGCTCACCTCTCTAACAGGTGCCACACTTGATAGGTTACATTTGCTTCTCTTTAATTATCCAAGTGTTCCATGCATAAATAGGCAAAACTATATGGATTTGGGGGAAACTGGAAAACCAGAGGAAAGAAAATGTAGGAGAAATGGAACCATTATGGAGCATAATTGTTACAGGTCAAATAACAAGAAGATTGCATCTTTTAACACTCCCCAGTGTAAGAAAGGCTCATTTCTGCTTTACTTACCAGAAGAACTACTCTCACTTATTTCACATCAGATACATTAAAATAAAAAGATTGCAGGGAACAAAGACACATAGTTCCTAGAATTGGAGGAAAATGACAAGAGTTCTTGCCATACAGGGTGCTGATCTGGACTCAATGAAGAGAAATGGTGAGCATATTTGGACCTCTGATATGAGAGCAACTTCTAAACAAGAAGAGAAAGAAAGCTCAGGAGAATACTTAAAATGCTTGTAGAGAGAGGAAATCTAGAATGGCAAGAGTAAGTGATGCATAGACACAGAGCCCTTAGTGTGGAGTAAATGTGGATATGAATACAGCCCATGATAAGTAGAAGTGAAATAGGGATACTGGTAATCTGGAGACCTAATGGAAGACCCACAGAACCTACTTCCATCGTGGTTATGGTGTTTTACTTTGAAAGTGGAGTACACCAGGAATATTCACACAGCTTATCATTTGGGATCTTTTGATGAGTAATGACTCATTAAAAGGATTTCTCAATAGCTTTGAGTTCTAAGTATATCTATAGATAATGCAGGATCTTCCTACCACTCGTAACAACGTTCAACTGATAGCCTGTATGTGACAGGTAAAGCTGGAAAGCTATTTTTTCTCAAGAGGATCAGAAAGCAGAGCTTAAGATACTGATACTGCAGCAAATTCTGCATTCAACAGTTAAAGTAAACATTTGGCAAAATGAATTATTGACGTCTGTATGTTCTTCTTCAAGAAACAAAATAACTGTCAAAAAGGCTATGAAAACAGTCTGTCTTTTCCCTTCCCTTCTCTTCCTTCTTCCTGCCTTTTCCCCATTTTCTTACCTTAAAATATGTAATTCTGCCATTTCTCTTCTGCTTTCCACAGCTTAATTCAACTTCCTTGCACCAAAACTTTCTTTCACCAGCTAGTAAGACCTTTATTATTCTGTCTTCTCTTAATGCCTTCTGTATGTCTCTTTTTCTTATGTTGTCTCCATAAAGTTATTTCTTAACTGTCCTGTTTGTAAAGTTTGGTCACATTATACAGCAAATGATCTTGAGCCACAGTAGCATTGACCCAGTATCTCATATTGAGACATTTGAGTGGAAGATGAGCCCGAAGCTCTAGTACTATAAGCCAGTCAGCCTCAGACATACAACATAAGCAGACGGTCAGTTGTACTAAATCGTAGTCAACTATTTCAATGTTATTACATAATCAGTTGTAAGTCTAACAAAGAGGTAATGGAGAATGACACCTAAGTGTTAAACCACGTTATTCCTATAGGCTGCTTNTTGAGCCACAGTAGCATTGACCCAGTATCTCATATTGAGACATTTGAGTGGAAGATGAGCCCGAAGCTCTAGTACTATAAGCCAGTCAGCCTCAGACATACAACATAAGCAGACGGTCAGTTGTACTAAATCGTAGTCAACTATTTCAATGTTATTACATAATCAGTTGTAAGTCTAACAAAGAGGTAATGGAGAATGACACCTAAGTGTTAAACCACGTTATTCCTATAGGCTGCTTTTATGCAGCAGCTGACAGGGGCATTAGCTATTTCAAGTTACTGGAATATCAGCCATCTCAAAACAGCTCTCAATTATTTTCTTTTTCCATTAACACCTCTGGTATTATGCTTGGATTTCAAAGTTTGGTCCCAACAGAGACACAAAAACTGCATTTATCTGTCAGTCAAATACGTTATTACGAACACAAACAGATTTTCTAGATGAGCTTCAACCTTTGGTCTGAATGAAAAAAAAGTCTTACGGGCTTTTTTGGTACAAGAAACTTCAAAATTTCATCAGTTCATCAACTCCTTGATTCACCTCAGTAAAATATGATGAATAAAGGTGGAGATTTTGATCAATATGATAAAGCAAACAAAAAAAGCACTAAGCCTTCTTCCATGAAGTAATTAAATCCAAGGCAAATATTAACTATCAGACAATTACATCTGAAAGGATTTTCTTTCCCTAGTAGTAGGGATACCTGAAACTGAATCACGCCACCGTTCATCTCCATTAAAGTCTCACAGTACGCATGTACGTGCTGAGAGAATTGGTCTATCTGCCCAATTGTCTGATTTATTTTTGCTAATTTCATGGTTTAGCACTGCAGTAAAATGTACCAATAAAAAGGAAGGGCTAAATTACATATTTAATTTATAAATCAATAAAAACCCCCCTTGCATTAAGTGCAGAGCTTGTATATATAATAATGGGAGTTTCTGAGTCTTCCCTGCAATTGCCCTCGACAGCAAAAACCTGAGTATCGTGGCCCATTCCACCATGACGAAAAAATTTAACCATTTTAGTGTTAGCTGTTGTGAATCTCTGAACAGAAAGAAAGACAGCTTCAAAACAGGGAACAGCAGGAGGCTAACTAGCGACGGAAGCAGGTCTTTTGATAGTCTTTGACTATCTGTTGGAGATCACTGTTTGATTTTCTGAGGGCAAAAAATCCTGCAACCTGAGTAACTAGCCTACCATAATCCTAGTTAAAGCTGGGCAAGGAAAACCTTGCCTATCTATAAGACATGCACCTACTATCTGACATTCATTTATCTCTATACATGTAATTATAATTTATTACTTTCATCCTTATTTTATTTCCTGTATTTAAATAAATGTTTAATATCGTAAGAATTAATTTTTATAAGTGTTAATGTGTAAAATCTATGAAGTGTAGCAAGAAGCTCATAGTTTCACACAACAAAGATTAGTATAATCATGCTGATCCTTCTTATGAAGGAAGAGAAGAGTACACTGATGATACTCCATATATTGCAGTAATGTAACTAATGTCTCTTGAAAATGTATGAATTTGTCCTTGACCAAAGGCACTATTCCAGGCACAATGTTTCTTGGAAAGCATGAAATATTAAAAAGAACTAAATGGTGCTTTGCTAAGCACTGACAACATGAAGTTCTACTTTTTAATCTGCTTTATCATTGTGTCAAATGGGTTCCTCAATGCTTTAAAAACATCCAGATGCGCAAGGTCCTGCAAATGAACTTTGGAAAAGCACAGATAGGAGGAATACAGGCACAGATTCCACACGCCATTATGAAACACCTGACAAATAGGCAGATAAGACTATTTTGACAGACATAGTACCAGCAGTAAAAAAAAATTAGAAAAAACATCTGTGTAACAAAATAAGGCTTTTCAGAATGTGAAAGCAATTCTGTATATAATGTAGGTACAGAGGAGACAATGAAATTCATTAAAAAATGCAAGAAAGGTATTTTTTAGTATTAATTAATATTTTGTATGGGCTGATATCTAACAATATGGAATAATGGAAAGTATGGAGAGGAGACTGTTGCGGAATAGGAGCTGTCCTGCAGCTCTGAAGCACTAGTAAGAAGTAAGTATTAAAGATCCCGCCTTAAAAATTATGTCAAGTATGTCCTTAGTATTGGAGGTAACAGCAATGGACAACTAACACATTTGAGTGAAAAGAAAGACACTTGGTAACTATTGTACAGTGAGATACTCAAATTTTTTCACGTTATGTTGGAGTTCCAAGCAGGTTCCAAACTAGTAGGGTCCTTAGACCTTGGAAACGTGTTGGCTTTTGAAAACAGCAAGTTTTACAGCGTCAAGCATCAGGTTTTCAGCTATATCCTCAACCCGGGTGACTCACAACAGAGAGACTCTCAGTACAATGGCTGTAATGAACTTGTGTTGGATTCACAGCACTACAAAACAATCGGAAAGGAACTGTTCCCTTGGTAACGCAGTCAGCATGGCAAGCAAATTTATACAGGAATCTACATTTCTTTTGTACCAAGGCTAACACTGGATTCAGACGACCCACGTAAATCCAGCAAACTGGTTAACAAAGTAGCAGGTCATACACACATGCATAGGTAAACTGCTACTCACAATGTTCTCTGGATACAAAACACTTTGACTTAGACTTGAGGCTTGTGGTGGTTTGAGCCCAGCCGGCAACAAAGAAC
>VZSC01017131.1:0-12407 GCA_013398225.1 Steatornis caripensis
TGATTCTATGATTCTATGATTCTTTGATTCTATGAACAGAAACATATGAAGGTTTGGTGAAGGTCTAATGCATTCGGGACCTCTACACACCAACCCAGCCTTACTTGAGATGCACCAGAGACTTATGTACCACATTGGTCTTTCCTTCATTACTGGTGTAAAGCAAAACTTGGGAGGAACCAAAAGCCCGTATTTCAATTTGTGACTTTCTAGCTATGCCTCACCTCGGGTGTTTTCCTTGCACAGTGTTTGACTGGCCAAGTTCACATGCAGCCCTGCTTGGGAAGTTGTTCCTTGCAGCAATGTAAGAGGATGAAGGCCCAGAGGTGAAATGTTTTATACTGGTAAAAGTGTATTTCCCTTCCTTTCTCCCTTTCCCAGTAAAATGGCATCTCTGACACTCCTTTGCTGACTGAGCTGTGCTGGCAGAAGGTGGTGTCATCGGCAGATCTCAAATCACAGCTGGTTGCTAGCCCACTCCTGCAACAGAGCCACGACACTGCCCCTTCCATGCAGCTTATAGTAAAAGACATATTTAACTTAGAATAATAGCCCAGTGAGAAGGTGGAAAAGACAAGTGAAATGGCCTATTCTGGCAATCATTCCAAAGCTGGTGTTAATGTCTTTGGATTGCAGAGTAGAGAAAAATAAATAGCTGAAGTGCTTTACCGATTAATGCAAAGCAAATAGTTCTCAACAACCAGGGTCAATGACTGCCACTGTTGCAGCTGCGATCATCATGCAAACTGTCCTCACTTCATTCGTGTAATGTCCTACACCTGCACACTGGCTGTAAAGAGTCCCCAAAGAGCCTGCTGAGTCACAGCAAATGACACTGGAATGGGAGGAGATGTACCAGTTTAACTGTCCAGATAGCAATGCTTGTTGGGGCACATTTGGTTCTCATCCAGAGGGCACTGACAAAAGTTTTTCACCGCCAATGCCATACTCACACCTTTTCCCTTCTCACTCATCCCAGGTTTCTTTAAGAGGGAAAATAAATGTCTGAATTAAATCTAGCAAACAGGGCATTTGCTTTTTAAAATGCTTGTCAATAACAATATATTTATTTAATATTTCTGTTCGAACACAATCTTAGAGATTAGCAATTAGGATGAAATAACAGGGCCTGATCTTATGTGACAGGGAAAGAATTATAATTCCTGGTGTACAGATGGAGAGAAAACTGGAAAGGGTTCAGAAAAAGGGCTAAAAGGGTACGTCATGCCTTCTAAACATGGCTTATAGGAAGCTCTGTCTACCGAGCTTATTAAAGAGAAGTTTAGGAGATTATTTGATTGCAGTCAATACATATGGAAAATTTCTCACAGGGGTTGCTGTAAGCTAGAAATCTTAGCATAAGAAGTTTTGGAGGCCAGAAGACCTCCCTAGGATAAAGCACATTTGTAACAGCAAAACTAGAATAACTTTGAGTCACAAGGGACTCACAATTACCTAATGTCATTTCATCAAGATTTCATTTACTCCCCACCCTATAAAGGACATGTTATAATTCATCAACCAGATATATATTTGCTGTACAAACTGATCAGTCAAACTCATTGGTTAAACTAGGTCATGATACTACCAATTTCTGTTCTTATAAATCCATCTGCATCTTATGAATGAGTTTTGCTTCTCTTTTTGCTTCTGTACCATTGATGCAGAGGTTCCTAGGCTCTTCTTTGGGAATATACTGCTATTTAAGAAGTTTAAAATCCTAAATTTCATAGCAGCCACCTGCAAAGATTTACACATGTTCCTAGCCACTGTATTTGGGCAACTAGGGAATCTTCTGCTACATCCAGGCATGGCTAAGACTCCCAACAGCGATTTTCTGAAGCAAGAAGTTCTGCAATATTTTCTGTCTTAAAATCTAATATGATTTTTTATGATACACAAGTTAAAATTCTTGTGAAATCCAGATGAAACACAGATAAACTTGAGCTTAGTGGCATTTAATTTTGGAGGCGCCTGCCAACCAGCAGTGTGTTACAAGACATAGCATAGAAAAAAAGAAGGATTTTTTGCTTAAGCTGCAACATCTTGTGCTTTTATTGGGAACTGGAAGTTCCTAGTTCAGACCCCAGTGTCTTGGCCAAGATAACATCTATCACATTTAGATACAGAGGCTTAATTCAGTGCATGGTCAGTCAACCATAAAGTTCATATCTGGTTCTGGATATTAAGTTCCCAGGCATTCAAGGAGCCTTGTGTCTGTGGAGTTGCTTTGGGCCTGTGTCTAGTTCAATCCAAAAGAGAACAAAGTACACTGGTGCATAGTAGGAACCTTCTGTCTTTATGTCTGGCCCTTGCTGTGCACAAATGGGTAGCAGAAACCAAAAGGCTACTAAACCATAAGCACCAAAAGAGAATGACAGTAAGAAATGTGGCTAGCACACAAATAATGTGAATTTTCACAGCAAATTAACATAATGTTATTTAGCACAAGTTTTCTGTAAGTGTGATAGAGTGGGAAAAATCATAGTGTTCAAAGACCTTTAAACTCTCCCTTCCATCTCTGTGATGCGGTCATCTTGCTGTTGATATGTAGGATGCAGGGGGCCATAATATGAAACATGCAGAAATAATGGATGTCTCAGGATCTGTTAAAGAACATTTTTGATTCCAACACTGTTAATGCTTCAATTGTTTGTCTGTGTTTTTGCCTCAGTATCTATAGAAAGGTTCAGAGTTCCTTTGCCGCTCCTGCTGTGTTACCATCAACCATTAACTTTCCTTTGAAATCTTGGAAACATTGGGATGTACCTGGTTCATTCAGCACTGCAGGAGGCTGTAATGCACTGGGGCATTTTCAGGCCAGTCAGAAGACGGTCATATGCTGCTTACCTAGGCAAATCATTAAACTTCTGTGAAAAGTCTGAAAAATTTTGCATTAGCTTCAGCCATGTCTGAAGAGATGAGAATAAGATTGATAGCTGCTAACTGGAAAAAGGAAAATACTCCATGTTTTCTACTAGGCAATTTTCAGAAGTTACAGGGGAAAAAAAAAATAGTTAAGAATGTGAAAATTTAGGTTAAATTGAGCTATGAAAATAGGACAAAATTTCTAAGCAGTCCATTTTACTGCCAAGAGGAAATAGGATTATAAAATACAGAAGGAAAACTGGACAATGTCAGTAAAACGAATGCAATTCTGAAAAGAGTCCAGACACATAAGAAGTTTTGAGTAAAGGTAATAACAGGCAAAGCTGGGTAGCAGTTTAGTGAAAATCAGAGGGCAACAGCACAGTTATGAAGGGCAGAGAGAAATGGAAAATGCCAAACAGACTATGTCAATTTCTACATAGACAATAAAAGATAACGAGCTTTAGCTAAAAGGCGTTCACTGTAAGGGAGCTATTTTGCATCTGAGACACTCCTGAGACCTCATTCCTTCAACACAGTGACTCTGAACCCAGCACAAATTCAAACTCCAGGCAAAACCTTTAGCATCTTTCTTGTGTCTGGAAAGATTTGCACTAGGAATATGCACAGGTTCTTCTAAAATGTGTGAATTATCCTTGACTATTTACATCTAATATAAGTTCTGTAGCTACAAGATATTATCTATCATTGCCACTCAGATTTGAATGAGCAATGTCTATCACTCTTCTTGGCTAGAGATGCCTTTTTCCAGCTTTGATCTTGCCCAAGACATGCTGGGCCCATGTCCACTGTCCTGTTCCTCCTACAGAATTTTGCAAACCCATCTGAATGATTTCAGCCAGTCTCTGGGTGGGTTTGCTTCTTTAGAGTGTGCTGTGGTGTGTTCACAGAATGTTTCATGGCCGCAGGACAAAATTTTGAATGTGTTTCCCCTCTCCCTTGAAAGTGGTTAAAGAATGCCACACCGAAACTATACTAGACAACTCAGAGAATTCAGCTCTCAGTCTGAAAACACAGTGTTCTGATGAACAGCTAGAGATTACAGATATGTATTCACTTGAGGGCATTGTTATGGCCTAGTTAAACTTAAATAAATTGCACAGTTTTAGATTGCAAGTTTTCTTGTGGGAATACTTCAGTGTAGAAATGTGTTCTAAATATTGGCCTAAATGGGAGGGTAGGACCCAAGTGAAAATCGTTGATCAGCTTTGGAATGAAACATTGTTCTTTAAATATGAATGGGGTTACAAATGAGAATTCTACAATGTGGAGCACCATTTTATTATTACTATTATTATTATTATTATTATTATAAGCAAACAAACAATACTTACTTAGCATGGTAATTGGAGAATACTTCATCCTGATCTGCAAAGTAATCAGAATAAGGTACAAGACATTGAATAGGGAAGTACATTTATCATTTAAAGAGATCTCTACAAATAGATTAGCAAGGCCAAACTCAAGTGCAACAGTCCAAAACATGTGAGAGAAAGCATTCATGGATGTGCATATACAGCTACAGGATATACAGGCATAGCTATCAGTATTTGAGTTGATAACACCTTTTCTTAATGATAAAAAATTTGATTTAATGTATGTTTCTTTTTTCCAGAACTGTAAAGAAACGAGAAAAGGTGACATTTTCCATTTTGGAATTGAAAAGCTTGTTTAAGCTGCAGTTTGTCTTCCCCTCTAGCAGTTTTCAAGTGAGTTTTGTTTGGGATTGGGGAAGGGGAGGAGGAGAAAGTTATTTAATTTTTTTCTTTTAACTCTCAATGTTTTCTCCAAAGACATTGATGCAAATCTATTAAAAGCTATATCAGACATGCTCTATCTTCTCCTCTTTCTTTCATAGTTAATCTTTCACACATACACTGATATGAACCACAAGCATTATATGAGTAAATTGTATGTGAACAGTGCTTTTATTTTACTGTTCAACCTGTCCAGAAGTAGTGGTCTAAATAACAGAGATTAGTTGATAGTTGAAATCTTTTAGTTTAAAAGCTTTAGATAATATAAATATACACTGATCTTTCCATGTTGAACACTGAAAAAATGAAGTTGCAGGTACATATTAATTCAGCCATGCACATCTACTTATGAAGGGGGAAGTAATATCCCACTATTACACTTGGGCACATGAACGAACTGAGAGGTAAAGCATCATAATTAATAAATTTACATCAATAAAGCATCTTAAATTAAAAAAGCAGGAGAAATGTTTAACAGCCATCTGAAATTTGGAATTACTTCTTCCAATTTTATTATCTGGCTATTAAATTGAGCAATTTATTTTCTTTCTTTTGGAGAAACCCAGCTGCTAACAGGTTAATCCTAAGCACAGTATCACATGTGCAATTGCCTTGCTTTTCTGTGTTCCCAGCAGACAGTCTGCAGCTCTGCTGATGTAATGCTGTTTGGCTACACTTTAACTTTCCTCTTTGTGCTGGGTGTATGTGCTCACTTTATTACAGGGGAGAAAGATAACCCATTTCCAATCCATCTATCCCAATGCCGTAAGAAGCTGAGGTAATAACAATTATCTCTATCCTTACATTTTCCCTCTTCTCTGATAGTTCTTGTACAGTAATGAATTGTAACAGCTCCTTCACACAGACTTCTCTCCCATATAATTAATGTCCTAAGATATTCTATTTACTGGTGAAGCAGTTTGAATCAAGAAGTGATTAGTTTTGAAGTAAACAGAGCTGCTAACCACATTCCACAAAGACGATAGCAGTACCCCTTAAAAAAAACTGCAGAAAGAAAACCCACAGAGAAAAGAAAAAAATCCTTGCAAAGCCAGACTCTTTGCATTGGAGCATTTTCCCTTCATACATGCCCCTTCCAACAACCACCATCACTTCATTCTTTCATGTGTTTTGTTCTATAAGTAGAACAAGGAGTGTCTTAATCAGCAGGCTATGTTTGAACTCTGGATGTTGGCAGGTGGAATATGTTACTTTTCTGCAAATTAAAAAATGTAGTCAGATCCACAAACCAGCAGAAAGCACTCTTTTTCTGAAAGACAGTTTCCCAAGAAAAATTCAGAGTGAAATATTTTCAGTCTTCAATATGTGTAATGATATACTTAATGTTCTTATGGAATGGTAGGTATAAAATGAACATGCACACAAAATGAGATAACTGATGTCAACTGGCTCTGGATTGATAGCTTAGAAGATCCCTTATAACTTAGCCCCTACGGTCTGAGCAAGGGCAAGGGAGACTTTCCATTTCTTAGCAGAGGAATTGCTTCTGGACACATTGCTTATTTTCCTATGCAACCTGTTTCCTTTCTCCTGGTTTTGAGTCTTTTCAAAAGGGAATTTAATGTGCGTGAAAGAAAATGTTAGAGAAGGGGTGGCCGACAATTCCTCTTAGAAGCCAAACATAAAAACCTGATGTTTGATTCCATGTATTTACAGCACTAAGTGTAAATAAGCTGCATTGTGCTTTAGACATCCAAAGTCCTATCCAGCTCTTTGAGAAGTTGAGTGGTACTTCTTCCCAGCCTGACCTATGGTGAAGTTATTTTCCTGGAAAATGGGAGCTGATCATTTATGTTTCTCCCCGTTCCCTGTCAGGAATTGAGGTATTTTATGTTTTAGCATAAGCCGCAGCCACTAGGCTGTTGCAGTTTAAGTCTGCCACTCTGCCATTCACCTGAACAATTGCATCTGATCTGAATCCTGAAACTTCAAACCAGTAATCTCTTTCGCTGTCCTTATGCCTGTGCTCCTCCTAGCAATTTGTTTGGCAGCTCAGCTTAGGAAAATTCAGTCAAGCAACGGGAATGCTTATGCTCCTACCCAGATAATGAAAAGGAAGAGGTTTCACTAGTACACTATGAATCTTCATAGGCACCAAACACTGCTCTGTTCATTGTACAGAGAACCTGTGCATCTAAATTGTACCCCCAGAAGCACCCTGTTGATGCCAGGCATCTACATTTCAGATGCTGACAAATCTAAATTAGTCTTCTTAAATAAACAATCAAGGTGTATACTGGGTATGCTATCAGGATCAGTACTTGCTTTCTGAGACATTATAAAGACCAAAACATGTGCCTGTATTACCCTCTTTAGTCATAGCCTGAGGACAAAATAGGGAACTGAATCTGAATTGCCCATATTGCCATTAACTGTTTTTGCCTCTGATTTGAACTCTTTACATTTTCTAGGTCATATTCAATTGTTTACAACTCACTGATGGATCTCCGTAGTAAGGACGTGCCTATGATTGTAAGAGAGGACATCATTTCATATTCATGAGAAAGAAAGTATCTAGTCTCATAACATTGATAGGCACTTACAACACTGCACCTTTCTAATCTCCTTCCCACTCCATACCCTTCACTGCCTTTCTCTACTTTGTTTGCCTTTGATATGTTTGGAAATCCTTGGCAATCACATTTTAATATTCACCTCCATAGTTTACTGAAGGATCTCCTTATTCGAGCAGCTGATTTATTAGAAGAAGACAACCAAAAGAAACAACTGGTGAACTGGATGTTACTACACAGAAAAATAAATTGTCTTCCAGCTCTGGGTCTCCAGCTAAGAAGACTAAACAAATGCAAAGTAGAACAAGCCTGACAAGTGTCCAGTTTTGGACTAAGAGAAGTATACAATCTCACAGTCTTACAAGACAATTTCTCTTTTCCAAGAACTTGGTCTGGACATCATCTAGTCTATGGAAGTGCTTATAAACATAGAACTACCATCTTCGAGATCTGCTGAGGAACTTTAAAAAGCCAGGTTACGAACCGCTCCAGTTTAAGGTAAATACATTGCAGTTTGCAGAGGTGGTAGTGGTAGGAAACCTGTATGTTTCCTTGCTCTCACACAGATGGAATGTGTAATAGACACAGAACAGCTGAAGATCTTGGGTGAATGCTTGCACGGTTCCAGTGGCAAAGGCTGCAGGGCTGATGCAGATCTACTCTTCATCGGAGTGTAAATGCTAATTATATACTCCTTCTGACATAAAAATCAAGCCATTATTATAAGACCAATTATCTACTCATCCAGTATCCATGAAGTCTCAACCAAATGTATGTCTTCTTTCCTGAAGAGAATTTTTCTTTCCTCTTTCTGATGTATAGGTAAAAAACTTCAGTATATAAACCAGTTTCTGCTACGTTATATTTAGCATTGCATTCCTCCTTACTGATAAGATTCAGTAATATGGTAAAGAAACCCCCTCATTATTTTACATCAAATTTATATTCTTATATTCTTTTAAAATTATAATGTACAACTACTTATTTGCTTAATCATTTATAATTGAGATTCTTTAGGAAATAATTATATTTCCTCACACAAAAGTATTCTTAACTGCTTTTCCAATATATGTATCTATGGAATCTGGAATCTTTTAAAGTTATGTTTTGGACAAGGTAATATAAAACCATATTTGGTCTGCAATTATCCCTGTCTACAGACCCTACCTGAGCACTGCTCTTACTATCTATGATATTAATGAACCACTGGATAGAATGGTTCAATATTTATTCCAATTGCCTCTGAATAGTTTAGTACATCAAATGTAATCTTGGGTTAAAAACAAAACCCAACATTTAAATACATTTTTAAAATTCAGGTCATATGCCTTGTTGTTAATTTCAAAGTGTGTAGAGTACCTTTTTTTTTTTTCGTCTTCATAGCATGGACATCTAGATTCTCTTAGTATACAGAATGCACTATTCTCTCCTGTAAAATAGAGAGCTGTCTTCTTGGCAGTTACAAGGTATGAAAAAATAAGACACAGAACCTCTAAAGCCTCAAGAATTCAAGAATAAGGGAAGATTTTTGTTTAGCAGCTGACTGAATTTAGATTTATTTTTTCTATTTTGGATGATAGAACACTCAAATTTTGTAGCAGGGTTTGATTGTTAATAAATGTATGAGCCTTGTATGGAATTATTATTATTCTGTGCTGTTATTTACTCATTTCCATTTGAAGAACATTGTAGTTCAAAGTTCAGACAAGAGATGAGAAAACAGCACATCTGTACTTTTCTTTAATTTACAATTCAATTCTTCCATGTCTTTTTTTTTTAACACAATCTGAAATGAATCATGAGCAAATAAGTATGAAACAAAATGGAGCAATGTAAGCAATGCTTAATGAAGGAGGTCTTTGTTCAACTATGTGTAGAAAATTTCCTATTAAAGAAGTAACAGTTTGAATGCTATTGTTCTCCCTGCTTACCAAAAGGTACTGTATTATTGAAGTGTCCACAAAGCAAAAGTGCTTGCAAACCTTTGTAATGCATAAAAAATATGGATGAAATATTTTGTAGATAAAAATACTGGTTTATGTAACATTTTCATGAAGAATGCAGACTTTTGAGGAAGGACTATAATACGCTGATGAGATGAGAAATAGGACTTTCCTCATTTCCTGCCCTTAGGAGAAGCTTCCCATGTGACTTCACAACAGAAGTCTTTTCTGTCTGACCTTTAGTTTCCTACTTGCAAATACATTATAGTATTCTTTCCTTTTCCTTTCTGTCATTGCATGGATAATTTTTTCAGACACTGACTGTCTAAATAAATGTTTATATGATGCTTAAGAATTCTAGACTAGGGTGTTCCTTGGACAGTTATTTCTGCTTCAAAACAAATGAAGAATAAACAACGAAACATACTTTCAAACTTGATGTGGCTAATGAAAACCTGCTCTACAGACTCTTACCTATATAGAAGGGAACCATAAGTTCTCTACTAATGTGTTCAGAGATCTATGCACTGGTCTCAGTAACATATTATCTGAAAACTTTGCATAATTTCAAGCAGTGTTATTTACATGGCTCATTTATGATTCATGCTTTCATCTAGTCTGCGGAAAAGTGTGCACAAAAAAACCCTCTTTTTCTTTTTTTAATTACGGTAAGGTTTTCTGCTTTGATTTTGAGGGAGATCTGTTTTATTAATTAAATGTCTAAGTATGCATGCTGTTCCAGGTTTATGCTAGAATCTGTATTGCATTTGGGTGCCAAACAAGTTGATGTCCTTAATTTTTTGAAAATTCTTTTTGCTTGATTTGTTATTTTTTGAATTATTGATTCAAAATTGATTTGTGTCTCTGACACAACCAAGTTTTAAGCATATTATCCTAAGAGACAAGACAACAAACACAGTCTTCGTTGTTATGCTCTTTGGCTACACATTCAGATTATGTTGAGATCATTGAGTCAGAATCAGAAGATCTTTAACACTGCTGAGCTTGTTTCCTAAGGAAGACAAGGTAGGAAAGAGGCGACAACTTTAGTGTTTTCATAGTCTAGACCAGAGGTACTTATTTTTATAAGTCAGACTGGAAGCAGCAATTATATGAAGTGAGGCTAAGTCTGCCAGGTTGGAAGTTTTTTTGCCAACCATCATCTAAGTTCTTCAGATTTACTAAGATAAATGAGATTCACCTCCAACAGGAGCCCAGCAGCAGTCTTAGATTTCAACTGACTAGTAAGTACTTCACAAACGTCTGCTAGAAATCTGCAAGTAAGACTGGGATATAAGATCTTACCTCCCAATTTTGCAGACTGTATTTGCTGCAGCTATTTCTTGAGAAATACTTGTGCCAATTTTCCAGAAGGAGGAATTCTCCATAAGCATGGCCTATGTCACATCAAAATGGACTCTATTTCTGCACAGGAAGGAAGCAGCACAGATGTCATGGTAGAAACACTACACACAAGCCATTGGATTTTGATTGTTTTAATTTGATGTTCCATATGAAGTTTTATCTGGAAACTGGCATGTAGACACTGAAGCAAATCCACTGAATTAGGAGAATCCTCTCTCCGATGACTTCCTGGTCCAGTTCAGTCAATGGGACAGGTAAATGTCAATGCAATAGGAGCTTTATGCAAAACAGAGGCATATATGCATATATCTATAGTCAAGCACATTGATACAAACAAACATTCAACCCAGATCCCTGTCTTTCCAAAGGGCTCTTGAAGCCATGCCAAATGGGACCCTTCTTGCAGTTGTGCCAGTAAGCACCACGCTGAGACTGTCTCAGCTGGAAGCCACCCTCAGCATCTATTACAACACTGCAGCTGTGTTAATAATATTTGGTGACTCCTTTGTTTCCAATTTGAAGCTGAAATGTGCAATCTGTACAGGATATGAGCTTATTTCTAAATCCCAATGGATGAATGTTCTGTATCTTAATAAATTATTTGTGGAATATAAAACCTAGTTGTAAATTAAGGCGTCTGTTCCAATGTGAGTTTATCTTGGATAATGCTGACACTTGCTGGAGGGCTCAGAGAGTTTGTAAGCTTGATTGGATTTGTCCCTTCCCTCCTCCAAACAGAACACTCAAAAACTGACAAATTTGATTTTGGACACTCTGAAAGAATCATTAAAACATTTGATATTGGGGTGGGGAAGAAAATTAAAGAATTTTTAATCTTTTAAAAGGTTATTTTTCAAAATGTTATTTTGCGAAATGTTATCTGAAGCACATATGTCTCAGGGAAGCAGAGATCCTTCTTGTTTGTGAAATATGGTAGCAAGAGGAACAGTTCGAAAGAATATAATTTCTTTTTTTTTTTTGTTCAGTAAGTATAGGAGCTGTAGCAAGAACCAGCCCAAAATTTGCAGTCTTATCACTTCAAAATACTCTGGGTCAGACTAGACTTGAACGAAGGGGTCTGTCTACACATCAGGAGAAGAAAATAAGAACATAGGACTAGTCTCGTAGAGGAAGAGACAGGAACACCATCACAGGGGTCTTTGAAGTTAGACAAAAGAAATCATTGAAAAGGTACTGTAGTGTTCATTAATTGTGTAATAGCTAAAGTAATCCCTGCACCCTGTAGGATTTTCCTAACACTTGAGTTGGAATGGAGCAATAAAGCATGGAGGCAAACTGTGATTTCAAACTCTCCAGAAGTTGTGTTTATTCCAATCACATGAGGGAAAGGATGTGATATGGTAGATATTTGTTTAGTGATGGTTTCTGGGATTAAAAAGCATATGAGGGCAAAGTCTTCTTTCCCTTCTCCTTTTTCCTGTGGTCAGTACTGCCATCAAGAGGTATTACTATAAGACTAGTTAAAGAAAGTCACTCATACTTCTCTTTGGCAGAAAATGGCTTCTTCATGTGCTGTGAAAATCAACCACTTCTGGCACATTCTTTCTTTTACATTAGCTTGACTCTTAAAATATTTGACTTAAGCTTGAAACATTTTCATTAAAGTTTGTTTCCCATATCCCACCTCAGTACATTTGGGGAGCTGATGTCTCACTCTATGTTACAGTTCAAATCTCAGGGCTGAACTATGCCTTTACCAAGAGGCAAATTGCCAAAGAGCAATTGCCATGGTATAAATAACACTGCAAGAATGGGATTCCATTTTGTATACTTGAATGTGTCAGCTGACCTAAAATTTTGATCTAGAAAGAAGTGGAATATTTAAAACAGCTACTGCAACTTTTAAAAAATTTCCAGGTAACATTTGGATGTTAGCAAAATAAAAAAAAAAAAAAAAA
>VZSC01017131.1:21373-40876 GCA_013398225.1 Steatornis caripensis
ATAATTAAAAATCAAAATAATAAGATTTATATTCATTTGTTTATTTGTTTTGTAAGTCTATAAGACATTTTGCTGGCAAAGTCTGGAGTAGAAAGATCCAAGAAATATTGATTTTTTTCTTCTTCATGACTATTTAATTGGTTAAAGTATGCACCATTTGCACGACCCAGCAAGTTGATGCTGGTTACATTTCAATAAATATACTCCTCACACGATCAATACATCCTGGGGAAAAAAGTGCTGCTCTATCATATGTTAATGGAGAGAAAATCTTTTTACTACAGTCAGTCATCATGACAAACAAGAATATGAAGAGTGTTAATGAAATGACCAGCTGTCTATAAAATGAAAGACTCACAAGACACTTTCCTTTCTTCCTTTAATTCAATGAAACAAAATGGAAAATTACACTGGAGCTTGTTGAACAGGAGGTAATATTCACAGTCAGAAATTGAATGGCATAAAGTCAGAATTGGGCTTAATATGTTTATGAGCCAGAGAATGGAATTCGCTATAGCTGCATCAACATAGAATGCATTCACAAGTCCATAATGGGGCAATTCAAGCCTGGTCTCATAGATGGATTTAGACTTCTGATTCCTATTTGAGTTTCAAGCTTCCCATTGATTTAATTGATTTCAGGAAATCGATCTGAGGTTAGGATATTTCTAAGCAGAATCTGAGGGTCTAAATGTGTGGATAGATGTTACACTTAGAACCATATTTTTTTCCTTTATCATTCTTATCTCATTAACCTTTCCAGTGGAGGCAGTGGGGTTACCTGAACCATGACATCTCTTGCCTATGTAACTCATTAAGAGCCTAACATAAATAGATCAGAAGTCATCTCCTGGATTTCATAAACTTAAAGATTTTAACATCAATAGATTATCCAGCCTGATATTGCAGGTTCCTGGTATTTATCAGCTGATGCTGTTGAGTTACATCTGCCTGATCAGATCTTCAGTGGCTGCAAGAATAGTTTGTGGTTTTTGTTTTTTTTTTTTAATTATGTATTTACAGTACAAGTTTAGAATCCTGTTTTGATTACCAAATCAAATGTGCTTGCAAGGCATCAAAACTTTATACTTGACTATCTGATTTGATGTTGAAGATTAGATCAAAAAAAGGTATTTAAGTATCCCATAACTTAGAATGACCTGGCCAGTTCCTGGAAGACGTTTTAACTGTTACGTAACTGAATGAACTGAGACCTACACTCACTACATACCAGCCAAAAAAGACGTATAAACACCTAAAGGAAAGAGTCCACAACAGCTGATGTATTGAGCATGGAAAAATTTATGCGAGGCAATAAGAATCAGTAAAGAGGGTGAGTCATGCTGGAAGCTTTGTTTCTTTCTCAGGTTCAGGCACTTATATTAAAGGGATAGTTAGGGCATTGTGTTAAAATGGAGCTTCAAAGACAAACAAACTCTGAAGCATCAGACACCTCAGTTCAGCATTTAAGAAAAAAGTGAAAAGCCTATTGCTAGTTTTATTTGTTATGAATCATTATTCAGGAGATGACAAAGCTGTATTTAATATCCTTTGTAATTTCATTTCTGAAATGAGTACTCCCTAAGCTCAAAACTTCTCTCTTTTATCTATGAAAGTTAGACTGTGACATTGAATTCTACTTCTTAGGGAACTCAAGTAGGAACGGGAAGAAATCAGTGCTGGAGCTTGTTGACAGTTAAAACTGAGGTTTATGGGATTTTTTTGACACATATTGTCTGCATTTTTGATCCAATGTTTGCATCCTTCCAGTATCATGGCCGAAAATCAGCTTCATTGTTTCCTTTGGCTGTTCTGCTCTTATAATTTTTCAATGTCTCATTAAACATCAGCCTGTAATGGGTGGTGAAGGCTATGCAGAGGTGCGTCGGCATACACTCTACTAAATTCTGAGTACATGCTGGAGTATCTCTTAATAGTATGAGTAACTTGGGTTTCTTCCTCCCAGATCACCAATATGAATGATCAGATCCTTCCTTTAGAGTGACTTTGGTTAGAATATTATTCCATCAAAAGTGAAAGCCATTCATCAGGCAAAAATCTCAGAGACAATGAGATGGGATAGAATGGGGAAAATAGCAGAAAGTCTTTGCTCTTCTGAACTTCAAGAACCTTCTTTCAAACTTCTACTATAAATCACAGAAAACTTGTCACATAAAATAACTCTGAGACCCTATATTCCAGGATAATCACAAAGGTAATAATTACTCTTCTTTGCTGTTGTTCCCCCCGCTCCTGCAAAAATCCCTGCTTAATCATATGTTCTCAGCAAATTGTTGTTCTTTTCCTTAAGTTTTATCAAAAATTTCTTTCCAACTCTAATAAAAGTCTCTTTCTTCAAATACCATGATTTTGGGCTCAAATTAGAATGTATTTCAGAACCATTTGCACTTCACCAACAAAAACATTTCCTCCACATTTTTTAACCAAAAAATGTTATCGATTCAGAGCACTAATTGAAAGTTTCCTGCTTTATTTTTCAAACCCAGCAGGGGAAAAAAATTTCTTTATTCTGTTTGTTTGCTTTCTTTCTGCTCTTCTCACACTAACTTCCATGCAACTTTTTTCCTACTAGTAAGAGAAATTTCATCCTCCAAGATACTACTTCTATAACAGCATCTCTGGCTCATTTAAAATGTTTTGAAAATTCAGCTAATAACATATTTCATTTTAGTTCCTGTCTATCTCCTCTAGTAATGTATTTACTTTAGCTATTTAAGTGTGAGACAAATATTGAAATAAAATTTCTCAGTAACCTGGGCAGACAAATACTTAGTAAAGCAAATTATTGACTGGACACTGTTCTATCAGTGTAAATAACTTTGACTATCTGAAAGGTTAGCATACAGCTACCCCATTCAGACAGCAAAGAAAATATCTTCTTCACTGGAGAACGAGTCAGGGATATCTGGAATTGCCTACCCTTAGCTATGGGCTAGAGGAAACAACAAGTTTTGACTGAACATTTTTGAAAATAGCATTAGATAATATGAAATCTACCCTAAGTATGGTAGAAATATTGACTTATTTTTTTTAATAAATTTTTATCCTAGCCTTTATCAGAAAATGTCTTTATGTTACTGTTAAAATGTTTTATTTTGTGTTGTTTGATTTTAAGGGTAAATACCCCACAAAACAAACAAACAAACAAACCACAAAAATACCCTGAACAAGCCAACCAAAATCCCGTGCTGTCAGGTTTGACTAGCTGATAGAAGAAACTGCACACAATGACTGAATCTTTCTCTGTGCTACTTACTTTGTTCCATTCTTTTATTACTTTTATGATCTTAACAGATGAATGCACCAATAGCTCATTTTGGTCCTAACTCAGCTCTGCCTGTCTGGTTTACTGCCATCAATATTGCAGATACAATATTGTATCTGGAACTTAAACTCGGTGAATGCTTTAAACATTGCTAAGGTCTTGATTCAATTCTCACTAAAGAGACTTACTGAATGTGAATCTTCCCACTGATTTCAATAGGCTCATCAGGGCTTAACTGTTAAGTTACATTAGGGATTGTTCACTAAATTTAAGGTCTAAATTCATAGTGTCTGTTAGTTTATAATTAACAGTGCAAAGTCATGGATAAGAAGTATTTATACTTATGAAAGTGCAAAAAAAAAAGAAAGACCTGTCTAAACAAGAGACCATTTGCAAAACAAAATGAACTAGATAAATTGTTTAAAAGCTGGCCTGATGAAAAACCTTAAGTTAAGATAGTGGAAAAAAATTGGTAGGAGCCCACATAGAACATATTTTGTAAGGACTTGGTTTTGAAAGTATGCTTTAACTTCTCTCTAAGTTAGAAACATACATTGTATTATGTATTCTGAGAAGTTAGCTGTGTAAAACAATTTCTTCCTTAGTTATCTTATTATTGTTTTTTTCCCCTTTCTTTCTTCTTTTTTTTTTTACCCTTAACTGCTGCTACTTTTCAAGGAGCTCCATGGAGACAGACTTCAGAATGTAAAACCACCTGAAAACCACAAGAGGTTCTGAAGTCTCAGTCCTTAAGTGAGGCTTTAATCACAGGAGACACACAGGTGATTTTTTTCCACCTCTGGCAAGCGAACACAATGGAAGAAGAAACCTAAAGATTCTAGCCTAAAGAGGTGGTGATTAATGAAAATAGAAACAAATGCCTTAGTATGTTCTGATAAATGTCGAAATTCTGGGGATTAGTCTTCCTACCTGAACGAATTGATTCCTCTTTTTATTCTCAGAAACACTGCAATTACTTGAACCAAACTTCCTCACTTCAGGCATGTCCATACTACCACCCAGTAAAATCATTCAGTCCCTGGCTCCATTTTCTGACTCAATATTTTATGCAAAGAAGAGTATCAGCAGGAGTGTTCTTCTTCAGATGATCTCCAGATATGCCCACTCACTGAATAGCTTGGTAAAGAGAAAACTGAAGAAGGAAAAATGAGTCTTGATTTAAGAGACATTAGGGACTTACTTTTCCAAATATCAAAGGTAAGTGCTGTGTCCTGGATTAGTGTTGGATTTTAAATGAACAAAGGAAGTTCCACGCTGTAATGTATAAATTTCTGACAATGGTCTGTGCCCAAATGTAACCACTGTTTTTATATAGGACTTTGTGACATGCATCCAAACTCCTTCTGAAACAAGATGGGATCTCACCATGTAGGACTGTTACATTAAAGGCCAAATTCTTCTTTACAACTTCTGAGAAATGACTGTGTTACTGGGTGATGGGGACAGATAACTTTCTGTATTAGAGATAAATAAACTAGATGATTCTCTTAATATTTTGATCTCTCAAGGAAGCAGTTAAAGTCTTTCTTAATTGAAATGCAGAACATCCAAGAATATGTGATCTCAGAAACGTACACTAGAAGTTGACTGGGTCATGAGCAAGAAATTTGGCTTCTGTTTGAAGAAGACTGTTAGGGAGTATGTATGTAGCATCATTTATAAAATCGAGAATACTGTTGGTCACTTAGAATTGTCTGCAGCAATTTCACTCTTTCTTTAGCTTATATAACAATGAAAAAAAATTTGTATGATAAAACAGAAATAATTTTCCCATTAGTTCCGTTTACAGTTCTCTGATGGAATGGGATCTTTGTGTTGCATATATCATAGTCTCCTTCGTAAAGCTCTTTGGTGTTTCCAGTGTAGATACTATCAATGACTGGTAACTAGATGTTTTCCCTGTGGGAAATGTTGATAGACATTCTTCTGTTCTTGTTAACGAATAACTTCCTTAGTTTATCATACGTTAATTTGAAATTGCAGTATTTTTTTTTTGAATCTTGTAAAGAATAAGTTTCTTTTTTCTTATTTATTTATGAAAGTTGATGTCTAAATTTCTCAATATATTTCTGAATGTCTTAAATTTCCAAGACTCACAGTGTGAAATTTGGAAACTTTAGGAACTCTGTTCGAAACAAGTATATCAAGGATTCCAAGGTCTCTCCAGCCCTGCCAGAGTATTTAGCATCTGAAGCTGTCTGTTAGCTTGAAGAGCTTTAGATCAGCTCCTAATTCAATAGCAGAAATGAGCTTTGAAACTTGAAAGCTTGTATACCACAACTTTGGGCAGGCTATATAGCAAGGATGCATTGCATCAATGGTCTTTGAAAGCCAGGGTATCATGTGTACCAGTCCCATAATCTGATATACCTGAAGAAAAGGATCTTGGAAACCTGAAATCTCTACTGACTCAATGGTCAATATATGACATAAACTCAATAGAAACATAAACTTTGGGTTGCTAAAATAAAATAAACTAGCTTGTTAAAAGCCCTTTGGAAAAGGTGTTAAGAAAAGCAGTATCTCATCCAACAGAAACTTTCATATGTTTTGCTGTTGGTTAGTGGAAACTGACATTTAAATGAAACATTTCAACTTTGATGAGTTGGAATTTTACATCAAAATCCCATTTCATCAGCGAAGTCCCAGGTAGCTCTAATCAAGTTCTTCAATCGATGGTAGGTAGTAATTGCCTTTAATGATTTTAGAAATAAAATAGATACCTTCCAGGTTAAATTCAGACATGTTATGGTATGATATGCTATGAAGTCAGATAAAGTGTGGAACAATATAAAGATATTACATATATAATGAAGACATAAAACGTAAAATTGGAAACAGACATCATACACTACAAAATAAAATTCCTACATTTCTCTAATGATACTGCTTTTGAAAAAGACAAGCCATCAAAATGCATGTTATTTGTGGGGGTGAATGGAGAAAATGTTAAGCTGTAACAACATACCCTGCTTGAAATTATTTTATACAAGTATTTAAAATTATTTTTTATGGAAATATATATATAGGAATTTTTTAATATTAATTGATTTTTAAAAAGTAGTAGTCTGAATCTCAGAGAGTGCGGTTTTACTATTAAGCAACCACCTCTAGGCAGAAAAGAAGAGCTTGAAGTTCTGCGTCAAGAGTCGCTGTATAATACAGTTTGTACTAAAGAAGCTGTAATACAAGACATATGTAATTGTAAGAGAAAAGGAAAATGATCTGTGATAAGTGTGTGTGTTTCATCACAAAGATCAGCTGGGATTTCATGTAGGGAATTCAGCACCAATGTCCTTTCTATTTGATCTAAGCAACAGTACTTTAAAGAAAACCACGGGGGTTTTTTCCATTTTTTTTTTTTTAGGAGGAGGCATGGTCCAGCACACCAAAATGAGGTATATTAGAGATAAAATGTAAGAGGTAAAGAAATGGAAAGAAGGAGGGAATGAATGTCTGTCTGCACTTTGCAGCTTCTAGATCTTTACAGCCTTATAGTTTACTGAGTTAGTTAAAGGGATTTTTTTCCCACAAATTAATTATGAAATTAATCTATTCTAATATTAGCTATCTGGGTAGCAGACTCCCGAAAGGTAGCTAAGCTCCCTGTAAACTAATCACCTCTAAAGGGTGATTCTTGTAAATGATTCAAGGCACCCATAACAGAATCCAAAACTTGCTCTCTGGGTGGGCCCATTTCTGCTCACTGAACAAGAAAAGGAGCAGGCCATGACTAAATCACACTTACTGGGTGATGTTGTGCTTATCTAAATGGTGAGTGGTGCTGGTGCATGAATATGTATGAATATGAGGTGCATTGGATCAGTCGGCTGGACATGAAGGTCAGTCAGCACTCGATTTTCATGAACCCTTCAGAATGATGAGAAAAACTTGTAAAAACATTTAATTGCAAATTCAAAGAAAACCCCAAACAAATCAGACATTTTGTAGAAAATGTTCATATACAGAGAGCTAAACAAATACAGAGAGATCAACTTCATTCTTTCTCAAAAAAAAATCAGTTATTCACAAGGAATCTAAGAATTTTGGGTGGATTTTTTATTTAATTTTTTGGGAGGTGTGGATTTTGGGGTTGGGTGGTTTGGGATTTTTTTTTTGTTTTATTTTGTTCTGTTTTGTTTTTTTAACCAAGAAAAAAGTTATCTAACCAACCATGAGTTTTGAGAAGGAACCAAGAAAAAAATTAGCCCCATTGTTTTCCTTTGTAGAAGACAGAAGGATATATTTGTAACATAATGAGGAACATAATGGTTTTGCTTTTATTGTATTTTCTTTGAAAGTACATCATAATGACCAAAAGATCCCCATTTTAATTAAAGAGACTTGATAGTGTGCTTCAGGTAGAATGCTCAAAGAGATGTGAAGAATATTATTACCTTAATAAACAGTCCAGACTATGGAAGAAATTATCTGTTCTGTAGTTGGAGTATTACACCCATGTGATCTGTTGTTACTTGTCAATTGATAGTGTCTCAAACCTGTCCTTCAGCCTTTATGTGTCTTATAAGAAGTATTTTATCTGAATGAATCTTTACCCTGTAGTCGAAATAAATTCATCTGTATAAATAAGTTAAATCTTATTTTTGAAAGATGCATTTATTTACATCTATTCTTTTACAGCACATCACTGGAAAATATTTCATTTGATTTGAGAAGGAGAGAGCAGACTGACTGCAAAAAACAGAATTAACATACAGTAGAATTCCCATAAAAAGCTATCTTTTTTGGCAAATACTTGTGCATTTGTAGGAGTGCTCTGTGCAGCCAGGAAATGTCACTGCAGATGAATTTTAAATAAAGTGTTCATATTTCTTTGGGGACTTTCAGACCAGAAAAGGAAATGGGATATTTACAATTTGGTGCATAATTCATTTTCCGTGGGTAACTACCAGTTTTATTTCCAACCCTAGCCTGAATGCATTGGAAACTTGTTAAAAAATAAAAATCATAAATATTTGGCTATAAACATGAAGGCTATGAGGTAGTAGTAGTAATAATAGTAACAATTATTATTAGTTTATTTATTTTTTTCTTTAGCTATCCAGATAGAATAAAAGAAAGCAATAGAAACTTCTGACAGATGTTTTGAATTATTCTTTGAGGAAGACATATGGTTAAGCAAAATGCTGCCACTTTGACATTGTTAAGATGTAGATTTTGTACACCTGTAGATTATATGTCTCTCATCCTATCAGCAATTTTACCTTTTCCTACTACCATAGACTCCAGTAGAGCTGTCTCAGATTTACATCTGTGTAACTGCATCACCATTTGGCCCAGCAATTGCCATTCTACCGTGGCATTGGCATTGCACTGAGTAGAAACAGTCCTTTTTTGTCAGTTGCTGGTACACAGCTCAGTAAAGCAGAGTCCTAATTCGTGTCCTCTATGCCATCTCATTAATGATAATGAACTAATAATTAATTACTTTGATGTTTATACCGTTCTTCAATATGAAAGAGCAGGAATGTGGTATGTGTGCAAAGCACTCATATATTTTGTTTTCCTCTTCGGGGGAAAAAAAATCTTGCAAAGGTCATCTCATCTCACTGCTGACCTGATACACGGCAGATAAAAAGTTTCAGTCTGATTTCATGCTTGTCATAGCCCCTATATCACTCTGCATTTATGGAATATTTCAAAGTTGTGTTCATTTCTATCCCAGTCAGATCTCAAAGGGGGCTTTGCACTTGATGACAGAATGAGACTGCCAAGTTCCTTACAAAGAAGGAAATGGTAGGAGTGCATTTAACCTATTTTGAACAAATTGCATTGGCTGACAGTCAAATATCATATAGATTTTAACATTGCTCACTTCATAATTTGATACATGGTCTTAGTCCAGCATATCTCGCTGACCTTCTTATACCTCTGCATTACAGGTGGCTTCAAGTTTACCGACGTAAATTTCTTATTTGTTTTAATGATGAAATATGCACTGCCCCCTGCTGAAATGTCACCAAAAGGCCTCTGATTTTTTTCCACACCAACTTTTCTCTCTTCAAACCGTGTTGTCACCAGTACTGGACATATGCATGATTTTCAAACCTAAACTTTAGTGATGTAGATGGCTCAGTTACCCATTTTAGGACTGTGAATATTTACATCAGTTAAGCGTTTGGCCATTCAAAATCCTGATTGAGCGCTTCTGGTTTGTATCTCCAATGTCAAACAAATCTTGTACCCAGCATTTAGATTCACTGAGCAATCACAGTGTTAGCAGAAGTTAAAAGATTTTTTTCAGGTAATAGCTGTCTTTTGGAACAATCTATCAAAGTGAGTTTGGAGATATTAATCTTGTCTAGCTTCAGAGATCTTAAAATTTAGCTATGTAGCCTAACCCACCAAAATAGGTTTCTACTTTAGTCTATGGAGGGATATCAAGACTCCAGAAGTTAATTCATCTGTTCTCAGAAACCGGACTTTGGATGAGACAAATCGTGCTCTCCCTCATTCACTAGATCTGTTTCAGACTATGTAGCTGAACTTGAGAGACATAATTCCCACCTTTAAAGCACACAAGCATCCAGGTGAATTCTGTTCAATGTCTTTAAAATAAAATTGTAGAGTTTGTTGAAGTCCTTTGTTCTTATTTTTCTAGATCTGATATTTTTTGAGGATGTATTTCTTCAAAAGCTAATCTCATTTAATGAGTTATGAATAAGCTAATACATAAAAGGTCGGTATACTTTTGTGATTTTATGAAAGCAAACAAAAATGCATCCCCCAAACCAGAATCCACAGTCTCCTCTGCGAAACTACACCCGCTCTAACTGTCTCTCTTTCCCTCCTTCTCTCCCAGTTGATGGTATACAAGTTTAACACATAGAGCTTTGCTTTTCCTAAGCATGATCAAAACCTCTTCTGTTTTTAACTGTATCCTTGGCCTTTCTTAAACCTACTGTACAGAACAACTCTTTGCATTACAAGGACAATTGGCAGATTAACCTCCCAGGCCTGCGACAGCCCTAATTTCCTGCCTTCAGCTACATCACTTTGCCTGGAGGCTTTTGGAAAGTGCTAACTTGGAGCATTAACTCATGTTGATCAATTACTGTGCTACAAGTCTAGGAAGATGATGAGGGTTCTTGTAACAATATGTCCATGCCTTCACTGATCAGATGGCTGCATCGTTGGGTACATTCCCCTTGGACAGTTTGTTTTAGTGATACATTGGTAGACTAAAGATGAACATGGTCATTTTTTCTGTTGTGCTTCTTTGCAATTTTGAACGGTTAAGTATGAAAAATGTCACACTCATTTAAGGTAAATTTCTTTATTTACTTTACATGCCTTCTCCAAATCTCCAGATCCAGATTAATTACTGCATCCACCTTTCATGGGGGCACATGCTGCTTACTGCTATTCATCTCTTCATTCCTAAGTGCTTGCCTTTGGTTTGAGTAGAAGGACCATTTCTGTTTGCAGAAATCAGTACAGACTGCTAAACAGAGATATTTCTGATGTGCAGAAAGCCGTACCTCATTGGGTCACCTGTGTTTTGTCTCTATTCTTTTTATCACAGAATATAGCTTGCTTTTTTTTTTTCTTCTTCTTACTTTATGTTTACACGGTACTTGCCTTAGGTCAGAGTTTGTCTTTTGATCTCTGTTTAAACAGCACAATGGTATTCTGGTACATAAGAGCTGTTCTTAAATATTGTCATAACTGTTATTGAGAAGAAATACAGCCATATTCATTTCTTAAACAAGTAGCCAAAATGCTTAAGTCAGGGAAATTATTATCTTAGACTCCCTCTTTAGTCATTCAAAGAGCATATGTCTTGTGTGTCTTCTTTCTCGATGGAATATGTACTGAATCTAGGCTGACAATGTTCCCCACATAGGTGTTTTGGTTAGGTGCCCTGAGTATGGACCTTTGTTTTCTCCCTAAGTTATTTTAATGCTATTTCTCCTGTTTCAGTAATTCCTCTAAATGGGTATGAAAATAAGACAAATTGAATGAAGAAAATTGTTGATGAAAATAGGAAGATTCTGCAGTGCTGTTTAAGTTGTTTACCAATTTCCTGTGGTGTTTGCTTTAAGAATGTGCCCTTGTTCCTACATGTGCTGAGAAGTCTCTTGTACTAATAAAAACAGAATAAGGGGGAACACAGTGCCGAAAAATGTAGCTTAAAATTGTGATGAACAGAAATTTTATGCTGACCAATAACAATAAAAGGTATGATCCAGCTAATATAGAAACACTTGGTTAGTTCTAGGAGATGAGTTATCTTAATAGTAGACAGATTTGGAAAATTAGCCTTATCTTTTACATAAGTAAATTAAGGTTAAATTAATAAATATCAAACTTTTTTCCCCAGTATTTGCACTGAGGAAAGTATTTAGTTCCGTGCCTTCTTCAGTATACTTTAAAGTTTCATCACTAAATGCTTCTATCCTAGAGTCGCTTTAGCACTCATTAGGATAATTCCATAATCAGACAAAGCACTTTTGCTGGGTTTGCAATCCAAGGCAAGGACTGACTGCAAGTCACTAAATTCAATTACTCAGAAAACTCTGTTTTTCTTAATATTCTTTGGAGGAGGGGCAGAGTGATAAATTTTTCGATTGACTCAAACAGAAATTTTGAGGAAAAAAAAATCAAAGAATCCCAAACATTTAAAGCATCCCCAGATTTTGTTTTGGAGCTTCAAACCTTTTTTGTGTGTGTCTGAGAATAGTCCTTTTTCCAAATGAAAAGGTTTTAAAATTAAAATACATAAATAAACCATATTTTTAAGACTTTTATGATAATTCACTGAGTTCAACTTAATGTTGCAGTAGTTTGACAATCAGAGAAAGAAATTTCTTAGCAATTAAGCCACAATTACTAGCTATAACAGTTATTTTAAAATAATCAACCTCTCCCACTTAAATCATGGCAAAAAAATAGTGGTTAGCAAATTTGCAGAATCAGGGAGCACTACTGACTCCTGATTTATCAGGGTCTTCAAGTAGGTTTTGGTGTTCCAGAAGCCTTGAGAATATGTTTAATTCTTTCCTGAACCAGTGCCTGAACCATGATTCACACCTATTCTTTCTCGACCTGCATCAGCACTGAAACATCAACTATATTTCTAGTTACAATTTTTTGTGATACCATCAATGAATGAACGAGATCTCTACAGGTATTTTTTTTTTCCTGTTGCCTGCAAATAGTTTTTCTCAAAAAAGCTGAATCAAATAACTATTAAAAATAATGCAGATACTTGTTTATCTTACCATATGAAGAAATAAAACAAACACTTATACACTCTCAGAGACATACACAGATGTGCCAAAGGGATGAAGTGCTGCCTTCATTGAAAATGACAAAGAAACCAAAAGGATTGCTAAAAGCAATTTAGCCTCTTCTCCCTCCGCAAGTGGAAATGACTGTAGCTTCTGTATGTTAGCTGTCTAGAAAAAACTTTTTTATGCTTTCTCTGTCTTTCTCCTGCTTTTTATACCCCCTTTCTCTTTCAGTTTATCAGTTCATCACATAGCAATTCGACATCTCCTCCAATATATCTCCCTTTCAGATTTCATTGACCTATGACCCATAATGTCCCAATTTGCTTCAAGTTCTTTTATTTATGCCATTCCTAGGACCTATACATTTTGATATAAGAAACAGTATTCTCTCCTCAGTGCCTATGGAGCACACTTTGCAGGTACCATCAGCTCAGAAAAAGCAGTCACCCAATATATGAGATTGTGACAAGGTATAATGTAATGGTAGTTATGTGAACCTCCAATAAACTAGTGGTACTTCACAGATTACTTGGAGAGAAAGTCTTTTAGCGTGCTTGAAGAAGTATGAAATGAATTTCATTTCCTTCTCATTTGCCTTGCTTTTGAAAGGTTTCATGCAAGATATGTGGCCAACTATTATAGTACTAATCCATCCATGACAGAGCTCAATTTTCCCTGAGAATTTACTTCTGAATGGTCTGCAGAAAAACTTGAAAGCTCAAAATTAAAGTACACTGAACAGAGCAACCACTGAGCTGTGGGCAGCTGTCTGTCAAGAAAACCAGTTGGAACAAAAACGTAAATTAGACTTTTTTTTTTATTTATGTTTTTAAAGCAATCTGCAGAGGTAAAATTTTATAGTCCTGTGTGTAAACAAGAGCAGCGAGATGGAAGCAATGACAAGCTGCTGTTGTGAGTTATTCTCATTAAAGTAAATACAGAAAAAAAAGGACCACAGGCTATTGACAGTTTTAAAACAGAGAACTGTACTGCATTTAGTCACCCATTATGGGAAGAAACTCTGTAGTAATTCAGGCACTTATTTTATTTTTTTCCCTTCATGTCACTAGCAAGGTAACTTCTGCATGTTATAGCCACAATTCTTGAATAAGGTCCTGAGAGTGGTTAAAATGGATTTTAAAATAAGTAGTGTAATTTAAGATAATACTACATAAATATAGTACCCAAAAGAATGAGGCAAGCCCATTATTGTTAAAGTACAGACAAGGCTGTGATGGCATAGTGATGTAGTACTTGTCTACCCCATGATGGAGACAGACAGTGCATGTCACACAGCGTGGTCCGTTCCACAGTCCTTCCCACTGCTGCTCCTTGTCAGAGGCAAGAGAGGAGATGGATAAGATGTCGGCCAGGCAAGAAGGCATGTTCAGCCCTTTCTACAACAGGGAAGACACTCCATAAGAGAATTTTAAATGTGACTGCTTTAATTGATGCCAAAAGCTGCTTTGGCTTCAGATACACTGGAAGCAAGGGAAATTAATGGGAGGCTGGTTTCACATGCTTGCTTCCCATGTACACAGTTTATATAGATAACACCATATGTGAAACTCAGGGTAGAATTTCCTTATTTCTGACTGTAAGTGATGGAATACAGATGTTTCTAAGTGAGGTAGTCATCATGGCCTGCTCGAGGTGGGCAATCAGATCCTTTTAGAGCATACTTCTTTTAACCCATCTTAGAAGTAGGCCTGAGATGAGTATTGTCCCAAAAGCTCCCATTTTTCTCCACTGCATGTGAAGGAGTCTGAGGGAGTAGCTCAGATGGAGATGTCTACATGTAGGCAAAGTAATCTCATTCTGATGTATATATCCCTACATTAATATTATAGTGATTCTCACTTTGCAACTGTCTGTACATGACGAGTAATTTCTTCAAAATATTGATAAATTTAATCTTGGCCTAAAAAGCTCTCTAGTTTGACTGTGAAAATAACTATATTTGTGGCACATATGATTACATTCTACCTCTGCCCTACAGCAAAACTGCAAACATTCGTGAATTTGCTTGAGGCAAAAAGTCACCGTTTCCCAAATTACATCTCGTCTTCAACATCTGATAACATTACCCTGGAGAAAGAATGGTGAAATTGAAGGATATTTGGTAAAACCAGAAAAATAGGAGATTCCCTCCCCCACACAAACATGATTGAAAGAAAGGACAGATCAGTAGAGTGGCAGCAATTTACGCCAGTTAAGAATATGACCCAGAGCTCATTTCGTAAAAATATTAACTTTTTTTTTCCCAATAAACATTACAGCTAATATAATCTGGAAGAGGAAAATATGTCGATCCCCTTGTCACTGTATGACATCGAAGAAATATTACTGGAAATATTTTTCAGTGCCTTGACAAGTACATTGTTCTCAGATGCCTACAGTAAATTTACAAGGTGTTGCTCACAGGGAAGCTCATAGCATCTATGAATAGTTGTCCATAAAGTTGGCCAGTAACACCAGGACCTCACTGGAAGGAGTGAAATTTTTGTCAAGATACTCCATACATCATAACGCATTTGATGAGTACTGGGCATGTAAAATTTTTCACACTCGATTTGAAATAATTATTACCAGTCCTAAAATAACTAGATTTGATGAAAAAACCTTTTTTCCCACACAAGTGATTTACATGCTGTGCAGTACAGTTACACTTTTCTGTACTTAATTCTAGATACTTTTCTGGACCTAATTTCATCCCATTACAGTCCCACCCATATGCATACAGGCATCATCTATTATGTTGCAAAGATTTTCCTTCTTTTACAAATCAAGTATTTTCCCAAAGTTATTATGTATTTATTTTTACTTAAAAAATATAAATTTTCATTAAATGTCGTAATATTGTATTGCAAAGGTATCTGTATTAAACCAGGAGTTAAAAATACCATTTATTTTTAAGAGTCTGAGGTCCTGGAAAAGATATTCTGTCTCTTTTTGATTGCAGATAGATGACATCATTGACAATAAAGATTTGCTTCATTATACGATATTATTGAAAGGAAATATAGTCTGCCTGAATAAAACCATCCCTATCTCAAAATATTTGCTCTGCTTGAAGGCAGAATACCTCCTGCTACTTTCCCTTTCAGAATGCTTTGCATTTAATGTCAGTGTTGCAGGATGCCAGCTATCAGCATCTCTCAAATATGACATTGTTTTTGCTGAAAAGGAGGAGAACTTGCATGTCTTAAGGTTTTACCAGCAAATGATAGTTTAGGAGCTGCCATGATGGATCTGTGCTGGTTCATCCAGCCCAGTGTCCTGCCTTCATTAGTGTCTGGTGCCCAGGACTCAAAGGATGGTGCAAGACACCCTGCTCCTGGAGTGGTCTCTGCAGGAAAAGTGCTTCTGACTTCCCAGAGTCTCTACTGGCAGTTTAGAGAATCACGGACTTGAATATTCTCTCATCTTTTCTATTTATAATCTGGGCTGTGGAATTTCACCCAGAAATTTCTGCCTTTGGTGAGTTAAAGTACCCAAAGACAGAAGACAGAAAAGAAAGCAACTCTTCAAAAAAAATTAAGTATAGGAAAGAGAATGCTTCTATCTAAAATTACATTTATTTGAATATGGACCTAAAAGTACACTACTTTCTTGTCAAAGTAAACAAAAACTCTAACACTTGTCCTTCTATCATTGTATGTTACTGACATCCATTTGCAAGTTTCTTGTCCGATAGGTTATAAAGTCTTAGAATTTATCCCAATTCTAAGAGACATCATATGAATTGTAGAGTTTAAACTCTACCAGCCACCTCTGTTTTTGTTATATGTCTTTCTTACTATGAAAAAAGATTTTTAGCAGCAGAAACTTGCACCTTTTTAGTTTATTTGCATTTGCAATTACTAGCCTAAACCAGACATTTGTGGCCACTTATGGGCGAGGAGGGTAACAATAATCGTAAGTGATAGTACTTCTGCTGCACTTTTAAGGCGTATGATAAAGGCTTAATCCTCCTTAGTACTAAGTGCTTATTGCAAGTTGTTGAGCTATTTCAGCTCTTTTTTTTAACTTTTGCCAACACTAACTTTCTTAAATTCATCCTGTCAGTTCAGATTCTTCCAGTACCATGAATCACATTTTGACATAGTCACAAAGAAATACACTTTCATTTTCTTCTGAAGTGGCTTTTCATGTTGGATTATTATTTTTCTAATTGTACGTTAAGAAAGACATATTTCAATCAATTTTTCTTCTTGAAGAAGTTTTTATAAAAATTTTAAGGCTTTCCTTTTACAGTTTTTTCTCCAACATCTGTCTTTCTCCCTGCTTCTTTACAGAAAAGGAATTGTCCAATTCATTGGAAAATAATTGCCAATTTCAAATTCTTCTAAATTTAATATAATCATAGAATGGTTTGGATTGGAAGGAACATTAAAGATAATCTAGTTCCAACCCTCCTGCCATTGGCAGGGACACCTTCTTCTAGTCCTGGTTGCTAAAATCTTGAGGAATCATTCATATCATTAGTTCTTTCCTTTATTCCATCACTAGGGATAATTCAGTCCTTCCTAGTCTATACAATACAGTGCTTACCAGTGTAAGATATTAATGAATCGGCTACCCATGGCAAAGCACTTTCAGATGCACTAGTTAATGGAGCTTCTACAGTAACAGTAGCTTAGCACATTCTCCCTTTTGCATAAGAGTCGTTATATGTTTGTACACATCTTAAAGACAAGTATGAGTTTATACAGAGGTAAGTAGATGAAACATAATGTATTGCAATTTTGAGGAGTCTTCCCAACCTAAATTACTATAAATCTAATAAGAGCCATCCCTTTACATCTATAGGCACCAAAATAGATTAAATTTTAAAGTCTGTCTTTAGAGCATAAAGAAGTTTCATTTGAAGCTTTATCACTGAGCTGGCATATGACAGAACTCTACTAATTCCCAATTCTGCCATAAAATCTTAGTGTCATCAGAATTAGAAAAAATTGTGACCAGTGGAAGATTCACCTAGATGCACGGTGGGATTTCCATTTTACCTAAATGCTACACAAAGATGGCCAAGTTTGACCATGGATGATCAGTATGGTTTTCAGACTCTTCAGAGAGAGGGATAACATATATTATACTGCCTTAGCTCCAAACACTGATTTCACATAAATTTTGACACAAAGTGCTTTCAAGCAATGTACTGTATGTCTTGTGATTTGGAAACCTCAAGAGGGCAAATCTGTTGCACAGCACCTAATAAATAAGCTCTGAGAGAAAAAAAAAGTAAATTATTGGAGTTTATGCAATTTAATTAAATTCCACATTTCTTATTACATTAAAAAAGAACAAGTACCATTTTATATATTGTAATTTTTACTGAAATACATTCTAATGAGAAAAGAAAAAGGCATAGCACAGTATTTTAAAGTAAATCTAAAAATTTACCCCAGGAACAAAACAAAACTCCAACAATAAAAGAGAAACAAAAATCAAAACCTAGCTAGCAAATGTAATGTGAATTTTGTCTGACATTATGCTAGTTGATACTTATTTTGATATGGCTGGAGATTGGAGTGGAAAATAATGACAGACCACTCAGGTATGTAACTTGCTGAGGCTTTTTAAAGAAATAAAAAAAAGGAAATAAGAGTTTTCTCTTGCATGTGTGTATGTCTTCGAAAACTTAGTTCTTTAATCTCTTTCTCTGCCATTTCATAGTGTCCTGTAAAATGGTAATGCTGTCTCTCTCAGCTTTGTGTTCTAACAGAACAATTTCAGTGTTTAAGCAGCGCTTAAAAATGAGACTATGCATTTAAGACCTTGAACTACTACTGTGATGAAAATAATTTGTAAGTAAATCCAGGTGGGAATCTGCTATAGCCATTGTCTGTCTTTTTACCTTTGATTCAACTGAAGAAGCAGGATTACTTATCTTCCAGCAGAAACTTTGGAACGTTTTTTTCTACAGTGTCTTTTCATATATTTACTCATATGTCAAGGTCATGACCAGAATATTTGTATTAATCATAAGAATATTTTGAGGTCTTCTAATACTAGATATACTGCAAAAAGAAAAGTCACTTAGTTTTCTTCTATTTATCTATTTTTTTTTAATGGAAGCTTGACACAAGTGGCTAAGTTTTCCCAGCTTGGAAAACTAGATATTCAGGGAAACATAATTTCAGACTCTGTGATTTCATTGTAGTTTCTACTTGTAATTTTGAAACCCATATTGGTGTGGTGTCTAGAAATCTATTGATAGTAATCTACTGAAATGGGGTTAAAAAGAGAAGGCAGAACCTACAAATAAATATGACAGAAGCAGGGAAGCAGGAAGAGGGAGCAGACTACAAAACATTAATATAAACACCAGCAACAAAGAGAAAGGACCAAGGTAAATAAGTAGTTCATAGGAACTCATGCTGGGGCTTTTGTTACAGAAGGAAGAGCTTGGAAAACAAACACAAAGTCTGTGCTCAGTGTGTGCCTTTAAGCCATTGGCATTAATTAAGATTCTATGGCTTATAAACAATTATGACATAATTAAAGCGAGATTCTTTCTACAGTAAAACAATAAGAAATGACTTTTAGAAACTGTGGGAACTATTAAAATGGCACATCAGTACCAAAATGAGCAATATTTACTAGTATTAGCACTATTAAAATGCCTTTTGAAGACAAACTTAGGCAATTATTACTCAGAAAAAACTCACACTTCGAGACACAGAACAGTGATAATTAAATTCCTTTCTCTGTATATCTTTGATTTGGGTGTTTGACAGACTGGAGTATTTAAGAGAATCTATTTTAATGGTCTTGAATTAGCAAGATTTTCAAACAGAGAGCGTGGACGTAGCAGGAGGCTGGTATCTATGGAAAGCTTTGTTATTGATATTATATAGGTTACAGAGCTGTTTTAAGAGTCCATTCTGTAGACACATACCCATGATGTCTACGTACTGTAATACCTTGTGAAGG
>VZSC01017131.1:40988-87620 GCA_013398225.1 Steatornis caripensis
CCTTGTGAAGTTTCAGAGGTTGAATATTGTACATTTAGGCTTAGTCCCCATTTATTGCAGGATGTTTGGAGCACAATATGATATCTTCTTTACATTTATGCTATTATAATTATGGAAGATGGTATGTTACCTCTACCTTTAAATAAAGTCTTATTTTGCTTGACATTGTAAATGTCAAACAAAGAAAACAAACAAACCTCTGCAGACTTGGCTAAAGAATATTTTGGGAAGGGAAAAAAAAAAGACAACCAAAAAAAACCACATAAAAAAAAATAACCAGAGAAAAGAAGCAGCAAAAAGCAGAAGAGTGATTTGAGTTGAAATGAGTGGCCTGCTGAGTCCAGTGTTCAGAACCAGAAAAGATCAGATTTCTTGGTCATTATCTTTTGCATTGTTCATTATAGCATAATGTTCATCTTTGAAATATAATTGTATTAGAAGAGAGAAAATATTATTCTTCAAACCTGTAAAAAAAAGTATAGATTTGTTAGAAGAGCATGGAAAGGCAATAGAGAATTCATGGTTATGATTGTCAGTGAGTGAATATCTCTGTTGAACATATTATTACAGAGGATTTGACTCTTGGTGTTGTGGCATGGTCTCAACACAAAATTCAGTCCTTGATGCTGTCTATTCATTCTCCATCAATTTAATTAAAGAGATATGCAATATCATTTAAGTAGGGTGATGCAAATTTGAGTTACTTAGAAAAGAAAAAGGTCAAAGTTTGTTATGAATAATAATATTTTTATTACATTTAGACATAAATTAAAATGAAAAATGTAGATAAGAATAATTATAGTAATAATTTAAAGTCCAAAAATGTGCTTCTGAAGTCAAATTTGATGGAATTTCTCTAGTAAAATATTTTCATATTAATAAGCAGGATTTAAGGAAAATAATAATAAAAAATGTTCATAAACAAATCTAGGGTCATGCTGATTTGAATTTTCCTGTTTCTCCAAACAAAGATGAAGTGATTCAAATCACATCAGTTTAACATCAGAAAGTATTATTTTTAGCTGCCCTGGAAGCAGTTGTTGTGGAGTTCTTGTAAACTTCCTTCAGATGAGTTGGCATCTTTTGCTGGATTTTACATTCCATGATATGTTCTGATCCCATAGTCCCAATCATGGGACATTTACTTCAGATACAGTCCTGAACCATAGTTACATGAGACATTCAATCTGAAAATCTCATTAGAAATTACCTTAAGTGGGTTCTAGTCAATTTTGAACAAATTGACAATTTGATATGTTACAAAGCTTTTTGATAGTTTGACTGTTTGCTTCAACATAGGAACAGATATGAGTGCTATGAACAAAAATTCTGATTCTCAGTCATTTATATTTTACAGTATTTCAGGAATGGCATCTTTGTCACGAGAACCCCACTCTACTCAGATCAGTATAGTACAAAATAACATCCTAATTCTATAAGTTTTAAACTCTAATACTGAGGGCGTGTTCAGCTGTCTGAAACTGACTGAATTTAATCAAAAGGTCCTACTTCATCACAAAAGGCTAGATCTGCTGTGCATAAACCTCAAATGAGATTGCTGGCCCAATCAGCCTTGCATTTCAACTCAGCAAGGCCAAGTAAAGACCTCCTTGAAATTCATTGCTAGATAACTGTAATATTAGGCACATGCTGTTTCATAGCAGCTAACTTAAGCACTTGTTGACCTAGCTGGATCCCTTTGCTTTGATCCTTCAGGCAATAACAGAACATGCTGGCACTATTTTACAGGTCAGCCCACTCCTTCTTCAGAGACCATAGCTTCCCAAGAGCTATTTCAGTACTAAGAATGATATGTTTACCCTTCACAGAAATGAAAAGGTTTTTTTTCAGCTCTGTTCCATCTCTGTGAAACATGGAGCTTCCTTACTGCATCAAGGAACCTGCCATACCAAAATTTTATTATTTACCACAAGGTCTTATTTATCCATTGTGAATCCTTCTTATTTAAAGTGTTAATCTGGAAAAAGTAGTGAACCTAGTTTTCTTATCATTTTATAGTTAGGAAATTCACAAAGTCAGCAAAAATACTGCCTCTGGTTCGTAAATTTGTCTAAAGACTAATAGTTGGTCTCACCATCTTATCAGCAAATGAAAAGATGCATTCTGCTTAGGGATCTTTTTTTTTTTTTCTTGTCATTTTCTGGCTGAAAAATCAAACTCCTGAAACTTCTTTTAGGTGGCTGGATGATTTCTCAAGTACTGTCTTTTCTTATTATAAAAGCGGAAAGAAAAGCATCTCGCATAGAGTTATTTACAAAGTAAGATATTTCTAAAAAATTCCATGGTAGTGAAGACGTAATCTTGGCTGGTGATGTTGCATAGTGTCTACATCTAAAATAAATTAATCTACAAATTCAGATAGTGGACCATTTATAAGGCAATGGATATTATTAGTAGATTAAGCATAGCGCATTCTCTGAAATACAGACTGCATTAATAGGATACAATTAATTAGGCAAATCATAAATGTATGTCTAAGGAACAGATATACTCCTTAGATTTATTAAACGTAAGGTCTACTCTCACTTCATTCTTCACAGCCAGACTATTCATTCTTTTCTCCCACCTAATGCGAGATTTTTTCAATAATTGTCTTAACATACATTTAATCACAAAAAAATCACATGATCTCTGAAGAAAGTTGGTCTGTCCTGGATGCCATAGTCATAAAAAGGATTGAGGTGTTTCCAATGTACTAAAAATATATACTTCAAAAGATGGCACCTTTCCCTATTTTGTGCACTGGCAACTTTGGTTAATGGCAATCTACTATAGCATAGGAGCAAGGACTTTGGCATTTACAGTATTTTACAGAATAAGAGTCACATCAGGGTGTAAATTCTCGCTGTTGTTTTCTTGCTCATATTTTCTATTTGAAATCCACTTGCCAAAATGATGAACCCTCATGAGAAGTATCCAATTTGGTCCCACAGCCAAATAAAAACGAAAACAAACCATGTTGAAACTCTTCTTACATCTGTCCTTTATTTGGTGTCTAGAAAATGACGTAGCAGGGAATTTCTGCCCTTGGCTTCTGAACTTTATTCAGTACCTGGCTCATCATTCCTGTAAAAGAGTATATTAGCACATCCAGAACAGGAGTACATTAGCAATCATAATTTCTTTCAGGTACTAAAGGCAGTTCATTTTGTTGGTGCAAAAAGCCTCAGGTGTTATGTAGGTGGAATAAGAGCTGGAAAAAGAACTCCATAAATAATTAAAAATTAATAATTAGGCATAGCTATGTGGAGGTTTAGTAGTAATTTCCATAAACGGGCACCCTGCATATTGGGTTAGCTGATGTAACTTTTTTTCTCTGATAAACCATAAAATCTCAAATTCAACCATTTTTGTAGCTAATGCTTTGCATATCCTATAATATAATGTATTTTTTAAAAATCACTACAGATGGGGAAATACAATGGCTCATGAAATTGGTGAGGGAATATAAGGTCTTTGGATCAAATCTGCTCTTACACAAGTAAGTGCTTGTAGCTGTAAGACTGCGAACTTTAATTCTCTGGAACAAGGCAAACATTAAACCTTAAACCTTGCAAGAAGGTCAGTAGGGAAAAGTGAAAGAAAAAATATACTTTCTGTCGATCCTTTCTGCATTGGTAAGCAGCAAAACCTCAGCCATTTCCAGCACAAACTGAAGCCTGGTGAGAACTCTCTTTAGATGCCCTGACAGAGCCAAGTGACAGCACCAACAGAGGTTGCTTGAATTCCTTCTTGTCTGTTCTCCTTGCAGTGGGAGCAAGGTTTTGGGCAGATAGGCAGATACACGTCAGCTTGGCATGGTTATTGTTTATAGTGTTAGCTTTAGGTTGAATCGAGTTACCTTCACCCTTCCTGTGAAGCACCTAAAATACTGCAATCTTGCTCATACACAGGAAGTGTATTTGATGCTGGTTCGTATCTGAATACAGCTGGGTCTGCTGGCATTTTTTTTACTGGTTTTAAGGAAAAGAGGTGACATTGGACACATTGTACTTTTTCTAAAACATGTATCACTCTTGCATTACATCTGATATCTGGTTTTTCCTCATGAGAGCTAACAGAGTTTCTGGTCTCTAAGAATTCCTTCTTTACCAGAATTAAAAGCTATATATAGAGGCCAAATATTAATTGTTACTACTACTTTGCTTTAAAAGATGTAATATTATCTTTTGAAAATATTTCTAGAAATTAGAGAGATTAATTATATAACTTAATAGTGGCTACTGAGTGACCTTTATGAAATTCTTTCCACAGTCCTTTGTCTTGTAGGCATATACTCCTGTAAGAAAATACATGTTGCTGAGTATGTTATAATCAGATCTAATCGGAGTCCACTAACACTATGGGCCTGACTGAGTCCCTTTGAAGTCAAAGGGAATCAGCTGAATGAAAGACTTCGGATCATGTTGTAACTCAAGCAGTTTGCAAGCCTTCCCATGTATTATTTTGCAAACCTTTCATTCCCTATGGCTGGGAAAATATCCACCAGCCCTGACGAAAGAAGAAAACAAGTAAGTAAATAAGAAAGGGCTGTGAGAAGGAAATAAGAAAGAGCTGTGAGAAGGGAGTGAGAGAAGAGAGATGGAGGTAACACTGGCAAAGACTGATGCATTGGTTCTTACCCATTTGAAAACGGAGTCTGAAAAGCTGCTCCAGTTGTCCTAGACCGAGTAAAAGCTACAGCATTCCCACCACGTTTCTGTATAAAGCAGTTCAGCATCATGCAGCTGTCTGTAATGCACAGCTTAGAATGTTCCGTTTGGGGACGAAAAAAAAGTGGGAAATGTGGTGGTATGTAACTGCATTTGTCATTCCAAAAGAAATAGGTCTTTCCAGACAAGGAGAGAAATTTGTTGTTGAAGTAAGGCCACAGGTCACTTCCTTCAGCTGTACAGAGCAACATGAACATTGCTACTGCAGGAGTGGGCATTCATCATCTGTTTAAAAAATAAACAAAGAGGAGAAAAAAAGGATATCTGAAAAGTGAAAGAACTCAGTCTAGAAAATGTTGGCAGTGTCACCAATTTGATTGAGGAAATGAACAGAAGAAAGAAAATGCAACAGTTCCTGCAGTACCTGTCATCCCTTCAATTATTATATCTGCAAGCAAAAGACTAGGCTTTTTTCTCTGAGAAACACATGCACACACAAACACACAAAGTTAACAAGATCTTAACCTGATCACAGTTATTCTAATCTGACTGGTTAGGAAGAAGATGGAGGATTAGTCTTAAGTTTCCACTTGAAATAATGAGTACAGCAATAAAAATAAAACTAATTTTAAAAGGGGGAGAAACAAGGAAGAAGCTTTATTTACTCTGGTTTTAGCTGAATAAACAGCCACTGTACAAGACTACCATGTGATCCATGCTGTAGTCCTAGAAGATACTAAAGATTTTTTCCCTAAACATTTCCACCCATATTCAGGTGACCTGAGGATGCCTGAGTATCTCATGCTGTTTTTCCTGTTCCTATTTCCCCAAATGCTCAAGTCAGACTCCACCAGTTGCTGAAATTTATGAAATGGCTGATGCTTTTTACAGAAATATAAGAGATATTAGATCAGATTCTGCAAGCTATGCAAGTATCTCAGCACCAAACCAATGCAAGCTCTTAAGACCACTTAATGTCTGAATACACACATGGAAAACTAGTCCATATTTAAGTTTCAGCTGCTGTGAGCACTACAGCAATCAGTTTCGCAGTTTGTTGATTTAAAGCTAATTTATGGTTCAAATAGCCATATGACTGCAGGGTATTCCTAGACCTTATATCTGCTGGAAAAGAGTTGCTTCACCAAAACTATTCCCAAACTGTTCTATCTGAATACTGCTGGTGGGAGAGTGAAAAGATGAGTCTGGGATCACGCAGACTCCAGTGCTGCACAGTGAGCTGAAAGAAAACTCTATGAGTTCCCTCAAACGGTCCACAGCACGACCTATCACCCACCTGTACTGTGCCCACAGTCGCTCTCAGCCACACCATGAGTGATGCAGAGACCACAAACTTTAACAGTGTAATTTCATTCTTCTTATGTTTGTCAATAAATTAACCCAGACAGGCTGCTGGACATACCTGAAATCAAAATCCTATTTAGCATCCCACAAGTGCGTTCAAATGAGATGTATTGTACAGTGATCATATGTAAGGTTGTAAGGTTTGTCCATGTACATTTATGTGTGTGTATAGTATATACATATATATATATAAAAATATATATAACAAAATGCCCAATATATATGACACACACATGCATACTGGCATACAGACAAATAATTATAGATAAAGACATAAAATGTGAAGAAGAAATAAAGGCGTATTTACAGAAGGGGGAAGATCCAGCCTCAACAGTTCAAATGCAAACTATTACTAAAGGGGTGGCAGTGTGAAAATTTTGTGTGATTCCTGAGCATGCAGTCAGGAGCATGCCGTAACCACTAGATGTGAGGTTTGTGCTGGAATGATTTACCCTGTTGCAGTATCAATTTTTTAGCAAAGATGTTAAAATCAGAGTAGATAGAGAAAATAGATGTAATAAATGTAAGCTGGAGAAAATGATATGTATTGTTACTCCAAGGACTGCTATACTTTCTTACAAGGAGAACAAGAACGGTCTTACAATATATAAATACTACCAAGAGAAGATACGGGAAGAACTTAAGACCCCCCAGAGAAAAGAAACTGGACCAGGGCAGGGTGAAAGGGCCTGCAACAGTCCAGTTAATGTTTTTTCCTAAGAAAGAACCCAAGAATATTGAATTCAATCATTTCTAACCAGTCAATATGAGTGGAAGATGATGGAAAACATGCATCCTCCACATCTTAAACAAATGCAGATGACAGCCCATTTTTGCTAGCCCTTACTTACTTATCTCAGCAACACAGCTTTGAGGAAAATGAGCTTAACTTTTGAGCTTAACTTTATATTTCCATCTTTGCCAAAGATCCAGCTGGCTATCAGTATGAGACCACAGGATGGCTATCACCTTTAAAACATTTGTTATCTTAACTTAGGGAGATATATGCATACTTGCCCCTTCACCCCTCTCTCCCTTTCTCTCTCAACAAAACCAAAACACTATGTTAAAATATCATCATTAAGGTTGCAAAGTCAAGCCTGTAGAAATTAGAGAATGTGAAAATTAAGTTTTCCTGTGAACCTTAATTAGCTGAAGGTGGCAGGCACCCTGTGGAAGAAATAGCATGTGATCATGTAATTAAAGACTTCGCCATAATGCCCCCACACAAGGGTGCCAAATTAATGTTGCGCGGGTAAATTTGATTCGAGCATTCCCTAACTTGTTTTGAGTGTTTGACTTTGCAACCTTAATAATGTTCCTTTAATGTAGTTTTGTATGTGTAATCTTAGACGGAACTATCTTAAAGAAGCTTTTTGTCTGAAATACTAGTGTCACTGAATCTTATTTAGACTCTTATTACATTATCATGATTTCATGGCATTTTAATTTATATTGCATTATTGAACTGTTAACTTACTTCCACTACTCAATTAAGCTGGCAATATTGTTTCACTTCTAATATACTTCCCTTGCTATTCAACATATTATAATTATTAGAAAGCTATTTATATTTACCTAATGTCAGTTAAACAAGATTCTGCTGAGTGTCACCATGTTAGCTACAGACCTTGATAGGAAAGAAATTATCTTAATACATTCATATAAACACCTTCATAAACTTCTCAAGCTTATATTCAACATAACAGTAAAAATAATAATAATAAAAAGAAGGGTAGTGTAAGACCACATTTAACATAAATGGAGACTGACATTGATTAGACCTTTGATTATTTGATGGCATGTGTTTGAGAATATTGTATGCTTTTTATTGGTATCCCTTATGACCTCTAATAGTGCCATGACCATTTAATAGATTTTTGTATATTGAATACTTTTTACAACAAATATTCTTATAATTATACCTTTTACTAAAATCTCCTTTTTCTTTGAAGCAACAGCTCTAAATTCAGAAAGCTGTACAAATCAGAACTCACTGATACAGAAACTCAGAAAGCTGCACATGCATTAATGGATGTGGTTTTTTGAGATGCTGTAAGGTGGAGATATCTAAAATAATCTACACTAGAATATGCTTTTAAAAATGCCTGCTTCTCTCTATTGATTACATAGGATACAAATACAGTAAATTAGATAGCAATTACTGCTGGAATCCAATCTGGTCATTCTTCTTCTGAAGATTGATTCCTAATGGATCTCATGTATTAAAAGAAAATATTGGGGATGACCCCTTCCCGTTTAATCTTTACTCAATGGTTTAGACAGTGAGCAGAATTTTTTTGGTCTGGACGAGGATTGAAAGCAATAGTCTGTTTTAAAAAAAAACAAAACTAAAAACCAACAAAAAAATCTCTTCCATTTTGGAGAGCTCTCATGCATTCAGCAGATTTGCACATCTTGGAACATAACAGAGCTCTGAACAGGAGGAAGGTGAAGAGCCTTCCAAAGCAAGTCATCATGAGCCTCCATGTTTGATAAAGGCTAAGTAGTTGGAAAATACATTACAGTCAGGGCAATGCCAACAATTTCAGCTAGGCCCAGCTTGTAGGTTATTACGTTTATGTAGACACAACATTTTGGAGGACTTAGTCCGAAAGTTCTGTGACATGCTTTTGCAGAATTCAATTCTCTCATTTTTAATTTTAGTTGTAGTAGTGTCTTCAGGAGCAAAAACGTTATTCAGTCCCTCCCTGGAGTTTAAAACATGCACTGCATATATAGGTAATAACGTCAGGTGCTTCCTCGATAATCAACTAGCAAAGCTGTACTTATGTGTGGGTGTGTGTGAAAGGGAGCTTAACTCACCTAATTTTGCAGCACAAGTTAATAGCTTTCTTCCTCTAATTAATTTTGCTGCTATTCTGAACTCACTCTAATTGGTACATCCAAAAGCAAGGATTAGCAGAGTGGACCAAACCATTGGCCTGTTTATTTCAGTAGCTTTCTTCTGACAGCAGATAGTTATAAGAATTTGGGAAGATACTACATGAAACCTTGCAATGAACAGCTGTTATACAATTTCTTTTAAAGCTCCTATCTTCCTTAAGCTGTTTGTGCTTGCTTGCATAACATTTTGCAGGCAAGGGAGAAAGTGGACTTGTAGTAGTCCAGATATAACCAGTTCTTCACCAGAATCCAAATAAGCACTTTTTTTGCAGACTTATACAGCTGGAATGTACATCTGTGCTGAACATGGCTACACAGCTGATCTTTCAAACCTAGATAATTTAAACTGATTAATCTAAATTTAAGCAGTGCTTTCTTGGATCTGCTTAGGAAATCCTATGGATATATATACTCTGCTAGCATTCAGTTATTCTCTGAAGCACAAGAACATCCCAATATCTCCTCAATAGTGAGGTGCAAGAAGGGATTACAGTGAACAGAACTTCTGAATACTGTAGGGAGAAGAGGGTGGGCAGGTTGTCAATTTGCATGACAATAGGCAATTCATAAATGCCAGGTACCAATATGGCAGAAGGAACAACAGAACAGAAGCAGATGGCTAAGGCATGTCCTATCACCACCTTCTCATTGATAACAATTATTTCCCTTCCTCTGCCAGCATTTATGTTTAGAACACTCCTGCAAGCTCTTATCCCATTTCTGAGGGAAAGCTGACTGTACTTTCTGACACCTGTGTTTGACCCCAGTTTGACAAAAAGTCTTAAACCCACCCATGTTTTCAGAAGTCTTCAACAGCCTAAACAACAGGTCTGAACTCCACACAGAAAAGGAGGTGGATCTACACTAGAATATGCTTTTAAAAATGCCTGCTTCTCTCTATTGATTACATAGGATACAAATACAGTAAATTAGATAGCAATTACTGCTGGAATCCAATCTGGTCATTCTTCTTCTGAAGATTGATTCCTAATGGATCTCATGTATTAAAAGAAAATATTGGGGATGACCCCTTCCCGTTTAATCTTTACTCAATGGTTTAGACAGTGAGCAGAATTTTTTTGGTCTGGACGAGGATTGAAAGCAATAGTCTGTTTTAAAAAAAAAACAAAACTAAAAGGAAGATCCATAGCTCCTGACTTGAAGAGTAATACCTGTTCTTCAGCTTTATTGCACTCCTTCTTCTCAGTCCCATCCCATGGTGTCAATAAAGGAAGTTTTCCATTCTTTCCCACTAATCGTCTCTGACATGTACTTGGCAATCTTGTCTATGAGAATCTGCCTGTACTATTCTAGACCAGTCTCAAGAAAAAACTCAGATACAGCACCTTTGAATAGTAAGATCTAAAAGGCTTTTTAAAATTGTTGGTTTGATTTTGAATGTTCTTAACAGGAACAGAATGAAGGTCAAAATCAGTGGATAAGAAAGATTCATTTGGTGTGAGGCAGGGGACACTGATCCTTAATAAGGAAAAAAAAAATTCCTCTGTTATTTCTTAACAGTAGGAGGGAGTCTCAGCTTAAAGTTATGTGCTTCCTTTTGTGACAGGGCCCTCATCAGCACTCTGTAAACTGCTGGACCAAATTCTCCACTGTGATTTTAGTGGGGTTGTGAGAAAGGAGAGTTTAGCTCCCTGTTGATAGATGGCTGGCTGTGTATGTGGGAGGGGGCTGAGGGGAAGGCTGTTAATTAAATTTGAAGGCGAGATTCTGCTCTTTGCAGCTGAATTTAAAAAAAAAATACCAATTGAAGTTTAATTACTGTCTTTGCTTACTTGTGCATTCAAACTTGAAAGATGACTTCACACTCCATTTTTAAGCTCCTGTGGCTCAGAGATGATTATGGAGTATGAGTGCTATGTGACACACAGTCTTATCAAATACCCCATGCTACCACAGAGGCATTTATGCAGCTGATAAGGCAGTCAGCAAGTGAAGTCTCTGGGCCAAATTGAGAGGGATGTTACCCTGCAGCATGCAAATAGGAAGGGGGCCTGTTTTAGGAAACCCCAGGCTCCCATTGGCTTCAGTTGAGGTAATGATTACTCATTAACCAGTAGCAGTTATTCATTACTGGTTAACTATGAGATAACTATTGCTGTCTGCAGTGGGAAAAAAGATTTAATGAAGGCTAAATAAGTGGAAGAAAAGCTGAAAGGACTTCTGAAATGGTGTCTTCTGCCCTTTCTGTCTGCGAAAGAGGGGTATTTTACACAGTAAGGACTGCAAGACTATAACTGGATCAGAGTTGCTTCTATTAGGAAAGGGAGAATGTAAAGGGAAAGGGGAATAATTACATGTTTTTGTATTAATTTATATTAATTTGCCAATTAATAGCAGTTCAGATGGTACACTTTTGTATTCCCTCTTATTTCTCCCAAAACACAAGACTTCCTTTATTTTTAACCTCACTGAGTATTATTCTGAAAGTATCCTTCATAGACTGTATCTGAAATACAGCACAGATTTTTGAAGAGTCTTACAGAGTTTTAAGCACTCAAATAAGGAAAAAAAACAAAATGCAAGTGCTAAAGCCCTCTGAGCCCTTTTTATGAAAATCTTACCCAAGGGGACTGCGATATTTGAGTAAGAGTGTCAGAGCTGGTCCCACAGACTTCTTTACTCCCCCGGCTGCCTCTGGCTCTCCACCTCTCCTTTTTAATAATTCATTGGAAACTTAGGTGGAGTTGGTGGCCTATAGCTATAGTAAATTAAACTAATTACATTTGCACTAAACCTGAAAATGTCTGCAGTGGATTTTTTCTTTTTTTTTTTAATTTAAAGTATAGGCTGTTAATATGTCTTAGTCTAAATTATTCCTTTAATGTAAAGCTAAGATGAAGCTTTAGGTGAACAACTGAACAACTGCAGGTGTTCAACTGCAGCAACTGCAAAGTCTGAATACCATTAACAGTGCCAAATTGTTAGGATACGTGTTCATCCAAGACTGTAAAAATGGGGGCTTATCTCAAGGAAAACAAGCATGTGATGTTGAAAAACATGATACAAGAGATCTATAACCTTCTAGAAAGCCAGCTAGAAGCAAGACAAGATCCACTGGGGTGTCTAAAATGAGAATAGATATCCATGTTCAGCCATATAAATCATGCTCATGAGAACTATCCAGTTTATCCTAAAGTTCACATACATCTAGAAAGCAGAATAACTTTCTAGCATTCATTGACTCTGCCAGGCTTGATTCAGCTGTGCACAGGCAGATGTTTTGTATCACTTCAGATGTGATGGACTGTTCTGTCTGTTATCAGCTGCCAGTCCAGGAAATCACAGCTCCTGTGTTGTAGCTGTCACAGCAGTTACACACCATCTGTCAGCTGCTTGGTCAGCTCTTGGTACCCGGAATACTCCTAGCAATGCCAGACACCTACCCATGAGCAACTGAAACGAGTTCTTCACTGATGTGAAAGACACTGAAGCGTAGGAACCTGTATCTGGAATATTTTAACCTGTGAGTTCAACCTCACCCCTCATCTCCACAATCTGCTAAAAAACATAGGCACAGAACCTTACACTGTCTGGCATTTGTAATTGTTTAAGATTCAGTCACTGGCTGCCTCTATGGTATCCGCCTATTCTTGCATTTGGCCTTCTCGTGTTTTAGAGATCTGAGGTCCCTCTTTTAGGGTAAAAAAAGTTCATCTCCAAGAATTATCATTCTTACAGGCCTCTTCAAGAGTTGCGCAGGTAGTAGTAATAACAACTGGATAAAGTAAAAGATTAACTACAGTTTTTCAATACTTTCATTATTCAATGGCATTGTTTAATTGGTAAAATGCACAGATAATTCAGGGGTAAACACAGTCCTTTCAGTGTGTCAGACTAATCAAACCCTAACATTTCTGTCTTTCTGTGAAATAGTTAACATTTGGAGCGGGGAAGATAATGCAAATGAAAACAATTATGCAGAGTTAGTTTAACGATATGCAATTTAAAACTGTAGCAATTGTTTTTGGTCAGTTTCTTGCAATCTGCAAGGTAATTTTTTTCAATTTATTTGGAATTAGTCAAGTGCACTGTTGAAAAGGCAGAGTGAATTGATGTTAAATAGTTTTTGGAAGATGTAATTGTCTGATGATTTGTAAATAGTCAAGCTTATCAAAAAAAGTAATTTAAATGTTATGCTGACAATTTTGTTCAGTTTGGTGTATTCTGTAAACTTGTGAATCCAATTTTTAGCCCTCATTAGCATCAGAATTCTCTTTGCACTGCTAAATGATTTCAAGTACTTCATGTGTGTGCCCAAAGCATCTCATCCTGAACTTTTACTGATCCTTAACCAGCACAGAGAGCATATACTCAAATTGTAATCAAAAGTACTTCTGTTTTCTAGTCACCATAACCTAGATATTTTGTTAACAGAGAACTTAACCAATACTAGCCATGCAACATAAGCCACTGTGATGAGTCCAACTCAAAAATTAATGCAGTTTTTGAAATGGTTCCTTCATTCTGGTTTTAATTCCTTGGCAATTCTTTTCCATTTTTCATGTTTTTCTCTAAATCACAAGATTTAAAAATTCCCTTCCCTTCCCTTCCCTTCCCTTCCCTTCCCTTCCCTTCCCCCTCCTCATTCTCTCCAACAGTTAAAGAAAAAGAAAAAAAAGAAAGAATATATCACACATCACACAGAACTCATAACCAAGCAGTTAACTCTGTGTTCTCAGAAATAGTAATAGTTATAGTATGATCGCATGTAATTACGGATAATGAGGTGTCATCCTTGAAATTATCCAGTCTAATTGTTAATAATCATTCAAGTTTGCCTGATATTTTTGAATTCACATATTCCTGCATGCATTCCAACGTTTCATTATATCTGGTAGCACAGCATTAAAAGAATACCAAAATATAAAGGCAAAATTAGGAATCATTAAAAACCCCAACATTGATTGTTTAATCTTAATTCACTTTTCTTGCATATATTCTGAAATAGGATTTTTATGACAGAGTCATATCGCATTTCTGCTACTGGACTCTTCCTGGTCACCATAAAGCTATAAATAATTTTTCTAATGTGGTTGTAAGTAAGCCGAAATTGTAAAACGTAATATGAAATTTGTTAAATTTAAGAAATAGATATCTTGGATAAATATGAAAGGGGAAGGATGTTGGATGACCCTTTGATCTGGACAAAAACATCTTGAAAAGTGGGATTAAAAAGAAAACCCCCCACCATCTTTTAACCATCTCTCTTAAAAGGTAGCTTGTCACCTTTAAAATGCAAAAATAAAGTAACTTTAACATAAAAATGCTTTTGACAAAAACTGAAATTGCAAAACATTCTAGAGGAACCAATTAAGCCCTGTAAATAGAAATTTTTTTGTGAAATATTGCTAACAAATACTGATATTTTGGCAATGAAGCTTATGTTTGTGGAGTTCAATGTCCTTGATGAAAAAGACTTCAACAAAAGAATAAAAAGACGTATTTTTGACTTTTTTTGCAGAAAAAAGAAAAATACAGTGAAAACAAACTCATGTTGACCATTTCTACCAGAAGCTGGTGCCATTATTCATCTGCACTGTTTTGGACTTTTCTGCAGTATGTATGTGTCCATCTCAGGTAGTGCCCTTTGGCTGTCCTTTTTATTTATGGGGAGAAGCAGCATTTTTTAAGAGAAATTAATTTATTTCTGATTTAGAAAACAGACTAAAGGGACAAATCATACCTTATGTTGTTTATTTTATCACATCGCTCTATTACTATGAAAATATCTTATGTCTCATGCTCTGATGAGTTCTTTTGGTGATGTCTGTATGATAGAGCTTTAGAGTTAAAGGCATGCCTGCACACTGACCGAATTAAAGAATAATCCAAAGTTTGTAACCATTCAGATAACTTTAGCATATGAAAAAGAAAAAAAAAGAAAAGATGAAAAGAGAGTGAGAGACTGGGGTAATTTCATTGCAATCTACACATACAGTGACAGGAAGAATATTAGCTATTAAAGTGCACTTTAATTTAGCAGAGAAAGCCCTAAAAAATACTGAGAGTCACACAAATTCAAGCAGTAAAGCTGATATTTTCAGCAATGAGAAAGACTGAACAAGCTGCGTAAGGAGTTCTAGATTCTCTATCACCAATGTCTCCACACCAGAAGCATAAACTTTTGGAAAAGAGTTGCTAAACGTAAACAAAAAGGTTAAAAACAGGGGCAGTTGTGTTGTGCAAGAGGCTAGAGAGTCTGATTTGGCAATTTCTTGTAATTTAGATAATAAAGATCCAAGAATCTATTTCTTTCACTTTTTCTTATGCACATTATTACTTTATATAATATATCAAGTTAATGTGGAACTGTTTATTGCTCCACACAGACAGCAGAAGTTTGATAGTTCCTACAGATATGTATTGAAGAGTCTCACCGTATACATTTGAGAAATAGGCTTGTAGTCAGGGGAATAAATATTCTATCCCTCACCATTTAAATTCTAGGTAAATTATTCACTATTCCGACTTCAGAGCACCAGGGCTGAGCCTGGTACGCCATCTTGTAAGATCACACCCTGTCTTTCCAGATAAATGCCACTGCTTCAGGACAGCACTAGGAACACAGAGCAGCTCAGTTTGTTTTACTTTTCAGGAAAATGTTTTACTTAGAGTTGGTTAAATCTTGCTTTCTACACCTTCTTTGTTTTTCTCCTTGTTTCTTCACTCCCTGCTCCTGATGTAGTGGAAGGAGAGCACATGAACCACACGATATATATATATATATATATACACTGCAGGCATCACTGCTCTGCTGTTATGTTCTACTGCATTGAAGAAAATGAATCTTTTCAAACAGGTGAATTTTCCAACAGAAATGGACCAAACAGACTCAGTTCATTGAACAGAAAATGTAATGGTGATCTAAACTTATTACCTTCAATGGAGTCTGTGACATTTTCTTCAAGCATATTGATCTGCTGGAGAGAGAGGTGGGGGACTGAGGGAGAAAGGGAACTTTATTTTTTTACTCATCATGTTGTGTCAGTCATTGTAATGCTAGTCACAATGTATAAAAGACTCATAGAATCAACAGGGCTAGTCTTTTTGCAGGAGCTGCAATAAACACCTAGGCGAGGCAGAATTAAAAAGCTGCTTTAGAATAAACTCTATGTATATTTCAAAATTACTAAGAATAAACATTTTTCTCTGCCACCATCCAAAATTTTCCCTTGCAGAATAGACAAACTGATTTCAGCCAAACACACCCAGAGCTTGTACAATGGTCCATTCTTCTTTTGTAATTTGTAATACCTTTCAGCTACTTAATCACATTTCTCCCCATGCATATCTCTTTCTACTAGGCTGTTAATAGAGACTGAACTAATTTCAAATCTTGTTTAACCTAATTTGGATTGGCAACATGTCCTTTAGGAAGGAAGAAAAAAAGAACAGCAGCCTGTTTCATGTATATTTTCCAGGGTTTTTTTTATATTATATTTTCTTTTGTTTTGTTGTAGAATCATGTCTCTAGAGATTAGCAAAGCAGCAGAGAATTCTGCCTCATTACAGAACTGACATTTGTGCTGCTGTAGTTAGGGTTATGTCAGTGTTTCTATTATAATGTAATTCCTCTGCTTTACTGTATAAAATAGTCTCTTATTTGGAAATTTTTTACATTAACAAAGTGAATTCAGATTTTGTTCCAATACTTGTGACAATAGATACACCATCTTTCCGTTGTATAGATCTACTTTTGAATATGCTGTAAATATTTTTGTATTTAGGTAGTGTTAGTAAGACTTTCAAACTAATACTTTGCAGGCAATGTCAGCAGTAGAGATAGAAGACACATTAAAATTCCTTGGCAGGATCACAGTGCTAGTAAAGTTCTTTAATATTAACATAATACTGAGTCCATTTATTTTGACATTATCTTAATTTGATCCATTTTGCACCTTGTCCATGATATATATATTTTTTAATTTGTGCCAGCACATGAAGCTATTGCATTTTGTTGTAATCTGAATTTTATAATCTTGGCTATTACTTACAAGCAATCTGCTGCTACAGTTGTTCCTAGGTGTTTTTATAAACTAATTTAACATCTGTTTATATTATGTAAGTGTATCAACTTACAAATGGGCAATCGAACTTAGCACTGTCGAGAATTACCATACAGATAGATGGAGTTACATTAGTAAAAATAAAAACCACTCAGTATTTCATTGTAACTTCCTAAATAAGCTTTGTTATCAAGATTGTTTTATTTTCAGTAGGGCTTCTGAATTGAATAGCTAGGTTATTTACAATAAAGTATCAGCCAACACATTTTATTTATAAATAAATAAATAAATACTTTAAATCATAGTTAAATTGAGTTTTAAAGTTCCAAACCATTCTTTATCCATAATGTGATTTTAGGATCTGAAGGCATATATACAGTACATGTTAGCGAGTGAACAAATGTAAAGTGGGAGTTAAAAAATTGCTTTGAATAATTAGAAAGATTTAATTAAGATACAAAGCCTGTAAACTTGCCTGGGCTACACTGAGAGCAGAATTCAGCCCTCGAAAAATATCATCCCAGAGCACTGAGTATACATGCTACAAACACCTCCATTCAAATCCATTTACATACCTTGACATATTTGATAGGAAAAAACACTGTCTAGTGATGTTTAATTCCTTTGAGTCTCTACCGTACAGTGTTTCTCTTTAAATATTTGCTAAAGCTGCTCCCACTACATGTTTTAATAATTGCATCATTAGGAGAGATAAGATAGAATCTCCTAGACATCCACTAAGACTGAGGTCTTGCTTACCAACATGTTACACATGTAAAAAGTATACATCTCTGCCACAAGGAGGTGAAAGGAGATAGGAATTCATTCCTGGTGTTTTTGGAGAGGAAGTCTGATGCATAGAGAAAGGTATTTTGTCTGTAGGGCAAACAGGAACCGTAATCCCTAAATTCATGTATCCTCAAAGTCTACAGAACATGGCACAGCGCCTTCAGAAGGCTCAGCTCATCCTACCACACTCCCATGGTCCTACATCTTGGCTGGTTAGAATTTCCAGTCTTCGAGATTTAACAGTGCAAGACATCAAAGCTAGAGCACTTCTGGAACTCAGATAAGGCAGTCAGATGGATTAGCTCACAGATCTAGCCCAGAAACAAACATAGTAAGTTCTGCTCAGGTTTGTCTCCAACAGTCAGTGTATAAACCTATGACAAGATTTTATTCAGCAGAAAAAGCCTAGCCCATGATATTTCCTCAGACAAAGGTATTTTCTCATCATTGACTAAGTACAAAACAATAATTCAAGGACGCTTTGGGGGATATAGAAAAAGGACACATCCTCTTTTCCTGAAATTTGCCTTTGACATTTCATTGTTGACTATTGCCAGAACAATGATAAAATGGTAGCTCAGGGTTTGCTTTAATGACGTTGTTCAATTTTAAGAAATAGAAGGGAAGGTGGTTGTTTGGGGTTTTTTTTCTGCCCTTGCAACTGAAGAGAGATAACACAGAGGAAAAGGAAAGGACGAATGTGACAAGAGAGATGCGTGCACACGCACACAAACACACACACAGGATTTGGGACAATGTTAATTTTTTTTTCCTGTCATTCCTTTGCTTTCTATTTGCAAGGATGGGTACACACATCTTTTTATTTTATGGAAAGATACATGTATATATGCATTTAAGTCATCCTTGTGATAAAGCTAAAAATGGCTGTGGAGGAATGGGAAACATTTTTAAGTCTATTGCTCATGTAACATGCATGATCTTCTTTAAACTGTTCTTAAATAAATAGTAAATTAAATGCCTTGAGACATTAGAAAATGTGTTGAATATTTCCAGCATGGCGTGAAGACCACCAGCATCACTTTAGAAAGTGTGACAAGAAAATAATATTCAGGAAGTGAGAAAAATGGAAGCAATAGCTAAAAATTTGTAGAGATATCCAACCATTTCACATAATGGTGCTTACTTTGTTCCCCCTTTGGCCAGACACATTCTCAAAATATGAGAGAACCAAATCTCCAAAGGACTGCAGTGAAATGCAAGATTAGAAAGAAACAATTCAAAGCATGGGTAGTGACTGTATCACTTTTAATACATCGTTATTCTGCTTCACTTCTGCATCTGGAGATGCGACTGTGAAGTACAAGCCTCATACAACCTCATCTAACCCTGGAATTAACCCTGTGATTGGCAGGGTTTGGATGACCTCCTGAGGCTTATTCCAACCCAAATTGCTCCTTGAGACTAGAAATACCTGATACCTTCAATGTCTTTAGGATGTTTAGTAATGTCAATGAAGATGTTGTGACAGACCTCAGCAAGAACTAAATACTAATATATGTATAAATATATATATACTAAATACTAAATCTAAATACTGATATCAAGGCCAAGGGGACCTGATTGGTGTGTAGAACTATGTCTGAAGTCTGTGCTGCTGCAAAGCCACTAATCAGAATAAAAACAGTATGTATTTGCTACATCTTATTTTAATGTACACGTGTTCTTTGTCTTTTACTCTCTAGACTTCTTTCTGTTCAGAGAGTAATGGTGATAACTGTCAACTGGTCTAGCAAACCAAGTCAATTCTTAGAGAAGAAGCATGTGGTGTGATCTTTTACTATAATGTCACAGATTGACGTGCTGCTGTAAAACACACTGTGAGATAGCTCACTCGACTGTTCTAGAGAGTAAAGGGCGCATTTATCACTTTGCTTTCTATTACTCATAGTACAACACTTTGTAGGACTCCTAGTCACGGACTAGAGCCCAGTTACGTTAGATGTCTGATGTTTCTGTAGACATTACTTAACTGTTTTTACATTTGAACTCACAAGGAAAATATTTGTCATTGTTAATAAAGCATTAAAAATCTGACTGATGTATGCATAATGCTCAGAAAAATATCACCAAAATATTGTCCACTTACCAAAGATATTCACAACTATGAAAATCTTTAAATTCTGTACTAAAACAGTTTTGTATTAAAATGTCTTTTTATATATATATATTGAAGCTTTTCTCTGGAATGGATTGTAATTTGATGAAATATATACTCAGAGAATGTTAAGGTGAGTCATTTTGACTTTTCCATTTCATTCTAATAGTGTTGAAACATTCATTTTTCCTAAAGGAAAAATATTTTAATAAAGGGAAACAAATAAATATGTATTTCTAATGCTGATTTTTTCTTTTTTCTGTTAAAACATTAATGCTAATCTCACATGATATAGAATTTATTCGATAAAAGTAGGTGTGCAAATATAATTACTATGTGGGTATACATATAAAGATAATCTAAGCAAGGGAAACTAAATACATCAACATTAGAAAGTAGCAATAAAATTATTCAACCAGCTGAAACAAAAGTATTTGACTACATGGAAATGAAATATTTCCCCATTAAAAACACACAACAAAACCCACATCCCTCATCCTGCACAAAGCCAACCTTTTGTTCTAAACAGATTGTTTTGCAAATTTTTCCCTCTAATTTCCACTTTAGGGGAAAATAGCCTCATTCATCTCAGCAGATTCCTAAAAAGATCTTGGGGTATACTCTAAATGCCCCCTGATTAAGTAACTGCTCATCAGATTATATAAAAATGAGATAGACAATCACATTATGATATTCTGATTAATCTACCGTGTGAGAGCTCGTTGCAGCATAGCCCTCAGCTGCCCGTGTCTTTTCATACACTGGTAGGATGGAGCTATGTCCAATGATTTTTAGAGAACAGTCACATTCAAATGTCCATGCTATGAAGTCTGTAAAATCCTAGAAGTGCTATAGCAAGATGGCTCTGCATGTTGTCGTTATGAATTATGACCAATTATCCATAGCATTACATCTTAACTTAGTGAGGACCAATTCTGGTAAACTTTGAATCCATTAGCACTGCTTCTATATTTTTGGAGGGTCTGCTTAGATGGGACTATCAGGCTGGATCTGCATCAATTTGTCCTCCAGTTTCTTATGTATTTTCCTAAAATTGATGTAACTACAATGGATTCAAGTGACCAAAGAGAGAATTGGACTCACAGGAACTGTTCACACCAGGGAAAAAATACTGTGTTTTTCAGACAATGATAATTATTATTCACTGAGTTAAAATCCAATTTCTAAATATGTAGATGGATAAGGTCTAGGATTTTGATTTGCCTGGATCATAAATAAGGACAACTCTGAAACGAGGCCTTAATCTGAATGATCATAGGCAAGTTTCAAATGAAAACTATGGGGTGAAGATTCATTGATTCAGAAGTGTGCAGGTTCATTGTGGTAGAAGAAAGAAAAGGGTCTGAAAGCTTGTGGTGAATAGCAGGAAAGAATAACAGAACACACATTGACTGCATACAACCTGTTCAGAGTAATAAACAGTGTCATTAGCAAATATAAAGTCTGTGCTGAATAATGACGTGATGTTTCATTCATTCTAATAGGCAGGAACAGATAACTGGGACACATAAAGTACAGAAGACTGTCTCTAACCACCTTTCTGAGCTGTTCTTAGAACAAGTGAATCAGGTCATGGTGAGCTGCAGAAATCAGCAGTAGCTTTGGAAACCAGCTTTTCTGTTTCACTAAAAGAGTATGTTCCCATTGTTAATGGAAAACAACAAAAGCTAAAGATGACCACTTGAATTATCAGATCTTCTATTTTTTTCTGCCTTTTTTTTTTTTTTTGAAGTGGTAATGAGAAGACAAGGAGACAATTCCATACATTCATCAAAGAGCTTGCAGACCTCTTTGGAATTTATTTCCCATTGAAGTCCCAAGCATTACTAACTATGGACGCTTCTAAAACTAAACTAAAGGTATTTGTTTTGTCTTGCAACACTCCTCCCCTCCACACAGCAGTTTGTGGTGGAAGAGGTCATTCTCTTTTATTTTCATCCCATCTGTCACTATCTTTCTTCTTCCCTTTTCTGGTCTTTTTTCCATCATTTGAGAACCAGCTAGAAATTTACCTAGCACTAAGGGTGCTAAGGGAAATGCTGGAGTTGTTCTAATGCATTTATGTCTGGGCTATCCTCAGACAGCAAGGGGGCTTTGTCATGTCAGCCATATTTTAAAATTATGACAACATTAATCTTGACATTGAATCATAATTACTCCTCACCTGGGGTTTGATGTACCCAGAATTGCCACTTGCTGCTGTGAGCAAGTGTTCCACACTAGCAGTGATATAAGCCCAGGTAATGCTTAAAGTGGGAGGAGAGAGGAAATGGGTCTTGGCAATATGCTAAAGCCTTTTATATAGTCTTAATAATGTAAAATGGCAGTCTAGATTTCAGTGAACTGCACACACTTAAATGCTACTGCTACAAATGCAATGGTCTAGCAGCACTGCCTGACTTTCAGATCAAATAGATAACAATACTTTTTAACTTTTAAATGAAAGAAAACCTTTTTCCACTGCACTGACAGCTCAGATCAGGTGATAAAAACTGTACTCTAAGCTATAATTTTGCATGTATGTGGAATATGTTTTGTCACTCTTCATTCACTCGCTGTCCTAACTCATTCATGAGTTGTGCCGGTTTTGTTTTAATGAAGACCACAATTATTCCTGCTGTCTAAGCACAGTCCTGAAAGCATGTAAATTGAGTACTAACAAAGTATGTGTGTGCACAGGGGTAGGTTAAAGCACTAGGGTTTGAACTCCATGAGCTGACTTTAAATTTCTGTTCATCACAAAGTTCCTCTGTGACTTTCAGCAGTAAGTTAGTGATGTTTTGGCACATTTCACCTAACTTTAAGTATTAAAGTCATACCTAAAGAACACCTACACCTGTAAACTGGTTCTCCTTAGGTTTCTCCGGCAGTCCATTGACAAAGATGGAGAAGTCAAAAGAGCGATTTGGATTACAGGTGGCCTGAACTCTCCCTCTATCAGGAGCTTAAGTGACTAAGCATGTCAGCTAAACACCTCAGCTTAATGCAATGCATCAAAGACTTAGGACCTAATGGGATATAAGGACTTGAGTATCTAATTTAGGACTTACACAAAATGTACAGTAAGCACTTAAACTGTCATCCTTAGCCAACCCCTAATGTCCACGGAACTTAAAATCCTCTGCCACCTGAGTTCTTTAGTTTAAGGTTCCCCAGGTACCTATAACTGTATTAAGGTTTGGCAGTGATGAGCAGCATAACTCATACCTAATATTGATTACAATGCAGCAACTAGGCTTTCTTCTGCTCAAGTCTCCTGGGGGACCTAATTCTAGAAGACAATCTTAAAAAAGCCTAATAAGCATTTATAGTAATAGGGATATCTATGCACTGCAGTTGTTTCCACCTCTCTTTTCAAGCAGATTAATGTTTGTTATCGTTTCTTTAAATTAACATCTTAGTATTTCAAAGTTTCCAAAGATGTGGGAGATGTGTTCATTTCCACACTTGAACGGGGCTCAAACATTTCTCCATCAAGCATGTATGTAACAAAAGAATACATGCTATTCCAGCTGGAGGCAAAAGATAGAGAACACAGATTTTCACTCCATCTGCTGAAGTTACAGTATTTAATAATCTGAATTTTGGGGGGGGAGGGGGGAGGATGAATAGAGAGATGGAGAGAAAAACAGACAAAAGGAACACCATAAAAGGGAAGCTAGAGTACTCAGTGGAGGCAGGGATAAACCAACTTGCACTTACTGTGCAGACACAGTGTATAGTCATAAGAAGCATGGAATGGTTTGAGTTGGAAGGGGCCTTAAAGACCATCTATCTTCAAAATGCCTGCCATGGGCAGAGACACCTTCTTCTAGATCAGGCTGCTCAAAACCGCATCCAACCTGGCCTTGAACACTTCCAGGGAGGGGTCATGACAGCTTCTCCAAGCAACCTCTTCCAGTGTCTCACCACCCTCACCATAAAAAATGATTCCTAATATCTAATCTAAATCTTCCCTCTTTCAGTTTAAAACCATTGCCTCCTGTATCGCTACATGCCCTTGTAAAAAGTCCCTCTCCAGCTCTCTTGTAGGCCCCCTTCAGGTACGGGGAAGCTCCTATAAGTTGTTCCTGAAGCCTTCTTTTCTCCAGGCTCAACAACCCTAACTCTCTCAGAGTGTCTTCATAGGAGAGATGCTCCAGCCCCCTGATCATCTTCATGGCCCTCCTCTGGACTTGCCTTGATAGGTCCATGTCCTTCTTCTGTTGGGAACCCCAGCAGTACTGAATGCAGTACTCCATGTGGGGTCTCATGATAGAAGAGTAGAAGGGAAGAATCACCTCCCTCAACATACTGACCATGCTTCTTTTGATGCAGCCCAGGGTATGCATGGACTTCTGGGCTGCGAGCACCCATTGCTGGCTCATGTTGAGATTCATGTTGAGATTTAACCAACACCCCCAAGTCCTACTCCTCAGGGCTGCTCTCAATCCATTCTCTGCCCAGCCTGTATGTGTGCTTCAAATTGCCCCACCCCATGTGCAGGATCTTTCACTTGGCCTTGTTGAACTTCATGTGATTTGCACAGGCCCACCTCTCAAGCCTGTCAAGGTCCCCCTGGATGGTTTCACTTCCCTCCACTGTGATGACTGTGCCACACATCTTGATGTCATCAATAAACCTGCTGACAGTTCACTTAATCCCACTGTCTGTGTTGCTGACAAAGATGTTAAACATCGTTGGCCCCAATACCAATCCCTCAGGAATGCCACTCATCACTGTTCTCCACTTGGAGTTTGAGCCATTGACCACGACTCTACTCAGAGTCTGTTAACTTAGATGATAGTTTGGGTNTCGTTAGCCCCAATACCAATCCCTCAGGAATGCCACTCATCACTGTTCTCCACTTGGAGTTTGAGCCATTGACCACGACTCTACTCAGAGTCTGTTAACTTAGATGATAGTTTGGGTCCACTTTGTACTGGAAGTGTGCTCGCACTGCAGCTGGTAGTATCAGCTAAGGAGTGAGTGGGTATAAACTGATGAGTTATTTCCATAACTAGAAACAGCCTTCCTGTATTATTCTTTAGGAATATTGGTGAGTTGTGGAGAAAAGTCCTGCTGATACTGATGGAAATCCAAGTCAATGTTAGCATACACCAGTAATAAAACCGTATACATACACAACTAGGTTTCATGCATGTGTTTATGTGTATAGACACACATTCATCAGCGTACACAATTGTTGCTCTGTTAAACTGCTGCTTTTATTGCTTTTTATGCCAGTAAAACACAGATGTAAAATACCACTCTACTTTGGAAAGCAGGTAAGTCAGAGTACAGTGAGGAAAGCTGTTGCTAAGTGGAATCTTGTATGTTCAGTGGTAAATCCCAATAGTAAAATCCTTGTGACATTAGCACTTGTCTTGTGTGTTGCAGAGAACAACAAATTCACTAAAAGCTTGTGAGGTACCATGTCTAGTGAACAGCATTATAACATACTTGATAAAAACAGAAATCTCTGAGAAATTAAATGTGATTTTTCAAGATTTCTCTGATGTCTTAGTTTACTTTATTAACCGATTTTACCAAATATATTTTGATAAAAACCTTTCTATATGTATTTAATTTTGCCTAGTTTTAAGTGAAAGACATCTTTCAAACAGTTCACGTAGCCAAATTTGAGGAAAACGAGTGCAAAATATATGAAAATGTTGCTGTAAACAAGTGACTTCCTAAGGGGAGATGGATTACAAAAGACAGTGAAGAATTTGACACATTGATTTTTCCATGCTTATGAGAAACACGGCAGTCTAGAAAAAACCAGGTGAGATTTTTTGCCTGGAAGAGACTTTATCCTTCTCAGATTCACACTGGTACTCACTAGTTTTTTGACTGCAAAGTTTTGATTGTTTTGTTTTGTAAATATCATGTTTAAAGAGAAAAGAAAAGATCTCAGAACACCTCTATAAAGTTTTCCTTTTCAGCACAATGTGTTTGTATTTTAAAGAAGTGCCATAAAGTTTTCAAAAGCCTGAAGTGGACTAAAGACAAAAAGCTTGCACTATGATCCATAGACAAGATCCCCATCTTTCTGATCATTGTCTCAGATCCGCACCATTACATTGCATCACACCAATCATCACCTTATCTTCCCCAAATTTGCCATGAATTCTCTCAAGGAACGGAAGGTTGGATAACAGCAAATCTTTGTATTGAAATGTATACCCCATTGTATTACCTTAACCAGATCTTTCAGATGGTTCTTCTATTCTGTTTCTATTATATCAAAACTTCAAAAGCCAAGTTACATTTCTTCACAAATTGGATGAGATGTGGAATTACTGTGATAGCAGCTGAGCCACCAGAGGTTGTTATACTTGTCTCAGTCAATATAAAATGCCACTCTCACACACATACACTCAACTTACAATCCACAGGAGAACGAAAGAACTAAACATGATAGCCACATGCATATCTTATGAGTGTTTACTTATAAAAAGTTTCCAAGGTTATTTAGCAGAATCTCAAATATTGGACATTTTTTTAGATAAAGTTAACAATAAGATATAAAAATACACTGAAGGAAGCAAAGGAAATTTATCAGCCAATTTAAGGCTTCACACATAAACAAAGTTCCTTCTTCTTTTCCTTGTCAGTTCCTTTTTGTGTGTATAATTAAAAATGCACATAATAACAACAACAGATTAATATAATTCTTGTTTGTAAAGCTACTAAATCAATTTCTTAATTATTTTAAGAGTTTTTTGCCTTATAAATTAAAATAGAAATAATACTTGTTATTAAATAGAAAGTAAGGTCCCAAATAAAAGTTTGAGATGGATTTTACTGGCATGTGTTTGGTACCTCATGTATCCTCAGTGTCTTTAACGAATCCTGATCCTAATTTACACCCTTTTAAAGTAGAATCAGACTTTTTCATCATCAAAGAGACAGTTGCTCAGTTCCTGCCCCAAACTCTCTCCTTTCTTTCTTTTCTGGGCCTTGATTTAACACTTAAATGCTGAATTTAGCACTTCAATACTAGTGTTACTAGATGTAGTGTTACTAGATGTACACAAATGAGAAAGGACTTTCCTCATAAGGACAGTTTCTGAAGTACTGAAGTAATTTAAAACACTAAATCCCATTGACTTTAAATTAAACAGTAATTGGACAAAAGATATTAAACACCTATGAAGAAAGGCTGGAAAGCTGACCTTACTCAGATAAGAGTTCTAATCATTACTCTAGGGAATCATATTCATAATCTCAGTGGCCAAAGAAAATTAATTTAATGGAAAGGAAAGTTGTCAGAGGGATGCACTTGGAGTGATTTGCAACTTGATATGTTACATTTTCACCTATCTTTGAATGGCCAGAGTGACAAGGTTACTAGTTCCCTATCGAAAGTGGTTTTTGTACATTTCATGGAAATACTGATAAAAGAAACTATTTTGGTCACCTCTGATTTTTTTCTAATCACTCAACTTAGAAGTCTTGTTTTCAGAACTTCTAAGTCACTGTTTTTCATGTGTATTTAATTAATTTTCATAGAACATCTTGTATAGGGTGATGATGAATCTTCCTTAATGATTAAATACATGAAAAAATCCCTCAAGATCAATAAGCCTGAAGGGTTTCTGAAATGGAAAAGCCATCATTTCCCTTCTCTTGAATTTTTTGAGAAATTGAAAGGTTTTGCAAAAATGTCCATTTCATTCTGATGACCTTATTTTTGGGATGCTTAATATGAGCCAAAATGGAAACTGTGATCTCCTCTAAAAAAAGAAATGTATAGTTTCGCTCAAAACAGTAGTCACGTAGATTTGACCAGATAACTGTTAAGTACCTCCATGGGAGTTCTGCACAGATCCCCTCAAACCTGACACCTACATGTGGGCAGATAAGTGCCTCTCCAGTCTCCATGAACTGTACTACCTGGATAGCCATAGACTATAATAGAAGCTTGGACATACAGTTCACACAAGTACCAAAATTTATATGTCTAAAGTCTTCAGAATTCAGCAGCAATATTCATTTGCCCTAGAATCAAGACTACCTGAGCCTGGATGGAACCTCTGGAGACCACCTGCTCCAAACCCCTGTTAAAAGCAGGGTTTAAAACCATGCTTCAAACCGGGCTCAAAGTCTGGTTCAAACACCTGCTAGAGCAGGTTGTTCATGTTTATGACCATTGTGTTTTGAGCACACTGTAATAAACTTGAAGAATCTGAGTAGCCACTCAGAAGAGTTGTGTTTTTCTGACAAGCCAAATTTCTGGGAAATGTACAGGCAGTTCAATCTCTAATTTGGGATTGACTTGGGAGCCCATCGCAGTAGTGGGGGAAGTATGGAACTGATGAGTACATAACTTTGCCTGAAATAAATCATGGGTTTGTATACTCAAAAAATTTGTAGTGATCTATCTTTACAATGTATTGAATGATACATCAAACAGACTAATACAAAACCTTCAGCCTTTGGAAAGAAGGTGATAGAATCCTCAGTGAAAGTCAGGCAGAACTAGTAGTTTGCCAGTTGATCCTGTTCACAGATGGAGAAAGTAGAGATTTCTCACTTTCTACATGGTCTGCTTATGATTAAAGAGCAGTGAGGCTAACAACACCCTTATGAGCATCTGTCAGAATACCTATACAAAGGCATAGACTTTCTGTACATCCTTTGTTGGTGCCTGAGCAACCGAGCACCAGGATCAGTCGCAAGCAAATAATTGAGTTCTGCAGCTATCTCAGTGACAATACTATATTACAACTCAGTAAGTCTTAACACACTGATGAAGTAGGTCTTGACAATGCTTTGTAGATGGAAGAAGGATCTGAGGGCCATACTTGGATTTTGGTCTTTCTTGTGTCATTTTTCGAATGTATAACCTCATGCAATTATGGCTGTCAAAAACTTTCTGTCCCTCATTTTACTTAACTTTAACATATGTATTATATTGTCTTCCAAGGAGTCAGAAACTAATCTAACTATTTCTGTAAGTTTATTTTTTATTTATTTATTTGTCTGTTTGACCTTAATTTGGAAGAAAATCAGAACAGTATTTTAACAGTTAAAGTATTATCAAAGTAGACTTTGAATCAGCTCTATAGGTCAATAGTAAAAAGTTAGTAACTACTCATTGGTAATTAAGACATACAATTACCGCCACCCATTTATGAATAGTAAACCATGTAGCTGGCAGAACACAGATTCTAGATTATTTTTGGTTTGTATTTTTCTTCCAAAAAACTTTGCAAATTGATCTTAGTCTTTTATAAAACCATAATCTCTGTTGACTACTTTATTAATATATATAATTTATTATATACTTTCTATAAAATACATCTTTTTAAACTGTAATCCATGTCATCCTACTTTAATAATAACAATGGTAGGTGTCTGTCTCAAATAATCTAATTTTTTTCTCTTGTAAAATGAAAGAGTCATCCAGGGAAAGCTAAAATCAGTGCCTTCTTTGGAGCTGAATATTCTTCCAGTGCTTAGTCGGATAGAGTAGGCAACTGGTTTAGAATAGATATGAAAGGTTTAGAAAATTAAAATCAGGGTAGATTGATCCAGCCACTCATGTTAGCTATTATTAATTTGTTGTGTATGATAGGAAAATAAATCAGATGTTATTGATTCTGGATCATGAGTATGTTGTGTTTAATTACTTCTACAGCATCCTTTATAACTTTTCCAGCCCTGGAGAGCAAGAGTTGTAATTACATGTTACTGTCTCATTTTCAGGAATCCAATGATCCTTAGATTTCAAGTATGAGGATTCTCCTGACCAGAGAGTAAAACACGTACTTAAAGATCTCTTAAAGGTTAAAAAAAGCCCCAGGTTTATTTGTCATACAGCTCTTCTTCAAAACTGTGCTAACAGTACTTCAGTGCTTGTTCAAAAGAAAAAAAATCTACCTTTTGAATCAAAATCTCAGTTTTTTTCTCTATGAATGAAGATATTCTCTTCTGATGAACTTATTTTCCATTATTGTCATCACTTAACTTATTGCATTTCACAACACCACAAGCAAAATGATACAAAATCCATCAAAATTCCTAGTAAGCTTCAGCAAAGTCCATAACAAGTGAAATTTACTTCTGCAATGTAGCTAGACTTTATTACTCTGCAGAATTTGTTTCAAACCATAGTCTGTAAAGTAAAAGGAAAAAAACCCAGAGTGATTACAAATGAGATCTCCAAAGAAAAAAAGTAGAAATATTTAATGTACATAATTATGCAAACAAGATTTTCATATCTTAAGTTTTAATAAAATTAGATTTAACAAAGGTCTCCAAGGAGGTGGCCCTTAGGAGTTTATCAAGATGAGCATTCTTAACTGAAACAAAATTGGGCTTAAAACTAGATCAAATTAAGGGTGAAGAACTAAAAAATATTACTGATGCACTGGACAATAGTTGTGTACAACTTCGCCTTTTTATTTTTAGAATAATATTTTAAAAGTATAAAATGTAGAAGAAGAAGAATTAGAGAAAAAAGAAAACAGAAGAAAATTAAACTTTTTGTCCATTTCAAAATATTTTCCCTACAGTAAGTACAAATAGTGGAACTGAGATAACTTCAAGGTGAAACCATATACACTGAATTGGCCAAAGTTAAATTAAGTCCCATTTTTCAATAGTGAAATCTTCAGGGAGTTCTGCTCCCATATACTTATGTTGCATTTGAAATTGAGATTTTGTCTCTTCAGCTACTCAGATGCTTCTGAAAACATTGTTCCAGGCCAGTCTAATTCATAATTAGATTTTAAACTACTGGCTGTACTGGAAAGATCAGACAAAATTCAAATTTGCTCCATCTCTACTAGAAAACCTCCAGGACTGCTATTTGAAAAAAAGGAACAGATATAGTACAGGGTACAGTAAGCTGCAGGGGAGTTCAACTCTCCTGTTTAATGTCAAGTGGAATCAAATGTCGTGCACCATTTGACTCCTGACCTGTCTTCCCATTCCTGTTGAGCAGAAACCATGTTCACCTCACACAGAGCCTGAACTTCCCAATTGCTAAGATCTACTGGCTTTTAAATAATGAGAAAACTAGTAAGGGTACCTTGTATTTCTGTCTTGTGTCTGTTTCATAGTTAAACCAGATAAATAACAGCATTAATAATAATTACACAAACACACATGATCAGTTAATGTACCATTTAACCTCTTGATCAAATCATATTCTTACTCCCCTATTACCTACTTTTTGTTTTGTCTTCTTACTAGATAGCATTTTATCTATGTGTCAATATATTCCTCTTCCTCCATTATGTCACTTTTTACAAAGCTGCTTTCTACAGTGCCCAAGTTTGTAAAGCACTGCCATCCAAATCCAGCTGCATATTGCTTTGGTCTAGCTGGTAACAGTGAATCTAGCTCCTCTGGTAAAACCAGTGTGTAAACCACCTCAGCTGAAGAGTGATGGCTGACAGATGTCACTGCTTGAAATTTACACCTGGTGATAAGCAGAGGTTAGACTACTCTAATCTTCATTATGAAGGGATCATAAAGGTACTTATCTAACCTTAAAACCTATGAACTCTAGGTGAGTGGAAATGGTTTTGATTTGATAGATCTTCCCTTTCTGGAGTTAATATTACTACAGTATATGTATTTATGTGTTCGTATTTCTATACATACTTCTTACCAAATGCATTTCTTTATATATATTATATATATTATATATAAATATTATTTTTATATATTATATATATATATATATAACTCTTTATATATTTTTCCCCTATATTATATGGCCCTGTATTTTACAGTCATACAGCATTAACTGCATGGTTTCTTTGTGTCTACTTTCCTTGATGCAAACACCAATATGCAGTTGCTGTTAAAATGCCATTTCTTTCCTGTTTAACCATAATCATAGAATCATAGAATGGTAGGGGTTGGAAGGGACCTCTAGAGATCATCTAGTCCAACCCCCAAATCAATACAAAGGAAAAAAAAAAGGAAGAAATTACTTTTTTTCCACATAAAATATTATGATTTTTGTCCAGAGGGACAACACTGATCACACTATCTTAATTCCTGGGTGACACATGAGGCAGAATTTCACCCAAGCTTTTCTGCTTAGAGTCTGTACCTTCAAGTTGTTCTTAAATATGCAAGTGCACATCAGTAAGAGCAAAGATTGGCTTGATCTGAATGACGGAGCAATTTCATAGAAAAATCTGAAAGAACATACAATAAATCAGACAAATTATGAGTATGTCAGACACACTGCACATGCACACATTGACTCAGTATACTGCACATGGATGTGGCACAAAGATCATAAGTCTTTTCTGATGAGGCTTCTGTATGTTCATAAATCCTTGACAAACTGCACTGCAGTCAGTAGAGCTAATGGAGTAGGGAGGTAAATTTACTTAAGCCAACTTAGTCAATCTGTGCTTTCTCTCAGATATAATTCTTTGTCCTTCATATTGTTGTTTTACAACATAACCTGTGCCAGAAATGTTGTAGAGACGTTTATCGCCACCATGGCTGGCCATGGGATCTAAGGTGACTTTTTTTTGGCGAATTCCACTGAATATTCTCTCCACAAGAAGTTTATGTGCAACCTGATACAGAAAGGTAACTGAAAAAGATGTTCCACTAAAGTCTTGAATGAAGCTGTTGAATAAACCTTAATCAATGCTAAGGACCTTAAGCATTTTAGACTCCAGATGTAGGTTAAAAACTTAGGAACCGTAATTCCCAGGAAGAATCCTACCTAGAAAATTGCCACAGGCCATGAGCAGATATGATTCAGGACAAGGAGGATCTTTATTTTGACCCAGTAAAAGCTATGTTTTCTTACACCACCTTGTTTTGTCTTCATCTAGACACTTAGACATACCTGCATACATTTTCCATTCCGACAAAATAAAATTACAGTATTGCCCCACCACACCAAGGTGTTCATATTGTGAAGTACTTACAAAAAGTGTTATTATAAACAAATTTTGAATTGTATTCACAAGAAATTGCCATGGGATCTTTAGCATGGAAATCATTTAACTACCCCCGAGACAGGAATAATGTAACTATCTTAACAGATGAGAACTGCATATTTTGATATTGATGTTACAGATGTCCTTGACACTTAGACATGAATAATTTCTGTGGATTCCAGGGAAGTCCAATTTTAAATCCCTTGCACCAAATTTCCCCCTGGAATGTTGGATTCATGTCAGGTCAACTCTTAAAAGAAACATGACTCTGTATTATTTAAAGTTTCAAGAATCCATGAGAGAAATACGTGATCACTTAATACCTGAATCTCCACAAGAAATACTCATAAGACATGAATTAACCACCTCACAGACCTTAACCCTTATTTCACCTTGATTCCCTTGAAGAATGGAAGCTGGCAAAACCAGACAGCTGGATTTAGTGCTGTGTTTGCTACAGATGTCTTATTGGGCCTCATACAAGTTACATTGGGCACAGTTCAGATGGTTAACTTGGTTGTGACTGTTTGACTTGATTGATAATGCAGAGAACCAGGGTCTGATGTACACAGGTAATATATAATCTGAATAGCAGAGTTGGCTCAATCTTAGACTTCAGATGAGTCACAGTGCCTACCTTAGGCATCTGTACCAGCAAGCCTGAACACATTTCTTAACCTTTTCAAATCTCCATGCCCCAAATGGAATGATAACATTTTCCCTAACTGACAGACCTAGTACAAAAGCAAATATATTAAACTTGCTGAGTGGCTGAGAACTACAATAATCATCAGAACTTTCCAAACCTTTAAAATAGTTAACCAGAATCCTATTGTGAAATCAGTCTGATCAAAACAGTTTCTTGTTTTTCAGATAAAAATGAGTTATTTTAATCTTATCTCCTTGTTATTCTCTTGGCATGAGATGTTCTCAAACTAACTAGAGACACCAAAAGGAGAGGAGGGGAGGGGAGGGGAGGGGAAGGGAGAAAGTAGAAATATTTAATGTACATAATTATGCAAACAAGATTTTCATATCTTAAGTTTTAATAAAATTAGATTTAACAAAGGTCTCCAAGGAGGTGGCCCTTAGGAGTTTATCAAGATGAGCATTCTTAACTGAAACAAAATTGGGCTTAAAACTAGATCAAATTAAGGGTGAAGAACTAAAAAATATTACTGATGCACTGGACAATAGTTGTGTACAACTTCGCCTTTTTATTTTTAGAATAATATTTTAAAAGTATAAAATGTAGAAGAAGAAGAATTAGAGAAAAAAGAAAACAGAAGAAAATTAAACTTTTTGTCCATTTCAAAATATTTTCCCTACAGTAAGTACAAATAGTGGAACTGAGATAACTTCAAGGTGAAACCATATACACTGAATTGGCCAAAGTTAAATTAAGTCCCATTTTTCAATAGTGAAATCTTCAGGGAGTTCTGCTCCCATATACTTATGTTGCATTTGAAATTGAGATTTTGTCTCTTCAGCTACTCAGATGCTTCTGAAAACATTGTTNGCATGACTTCTCCCTGTTTTTTTTCGTAGCTTGTTTTCAAACAGTAATATTTTTTTAATAATAAGATACTGCCCTGGTTTTACTCACTTTTAATGTACTCCATTGTATGGAATTATCTATTATAGGCTCAGAAGCAATGAGAGACTTTTATGTTTTCTGGTGGAGTTGGCTTGCCAAAAGGGTATTTTTATCATGAGTTTCCACATAAGGACAAACAAAGACCTTAGCAGAAGATAGGTGAATACCATTTGGAGGTATCTGAAGGGAACAGCTCATGACAAAGCCACTGGCAAATTCAACACTTACTCATATTGAAAGGCAGTGGGCAAAGAAAATAGAACATGTTATACAAGTAGTTGTGATTGTATTGTGGAAAAAGCTTACTCCAAATAGATGCAAGGGGTGGGATTCATTTACAGGGCACACATCTACATCTGAATTAGTCACCCAAAACTACTCTATAAGGAGAAACAAACAATTTTAGGATTCAATTCATCTGGCCTCTCCTGGATATTGTATTTAGGATACGACTTTGCAATAAAAGGACCTATTTTTCTCAATTACTGCATTTTCTTGTATTATCACTACTATGTGGGAACTGGGGTGATTAGCTCAGACACAGACCTCTACACTGTAGAGATCCATAGCTACTTAGACAAAACTTTCTCCAGAGGTCAGAAAAGTATGAACATAAAAATACAGAAATAAGAGGAGAAAAATAGATGTGTTTTTTTCAGAGAATGGAAGGAAGGCAGTATTTGGAGTCTAGTGACCTGTGTACATCCTCTGAGATTGTGTATATGCATATGTATGTATACAATGTCTGTCATAACAGGTGGTATTCTTTGAAATTCCATGCCTTTGTGTAAGTAGGAGCTATTTCTTTAGGGTGGGATTATGATGAGTAGGACAGCTATATCATGAAAAAGTGCCTTGGAATTCACATTTGAGCTTGCTTCCTTTGCATTTATGTTAATTTTAGGCTCTTCTGATAGCCCTAGGAGTAATTTATATGACTAAAATAATAAAACATTTGGCCTCCTTGCTGAGTTTCAGTACCTTGAAAGATGGGAAACCCACAAAAAGCCAAGCTTCCCTGTTATCTCAGCTGCAGAAATTACCACTTAAGATAAAAAGAAAAGCCTGTAAAAAATATAAAGACAGATACAAATGATGAGATCTTGACATTTATTTAGGTTCCTGGGGAATCAAAACAGCCAGAAAGTATAGAAAGAAAAGAAATAATAATTAAAATATCTAAACCCTTACCATCTTACAGGACAGAAACTATCTTCCTTTTGTTTCCCAGTTCACAATAAATGCTATTTAACACTGTGCATTTAAGTAACTTTTTGTTGCATTTTAATCTGGTAATTAGTTTTTCCATGAATCAAATTCTTTTTAAAGGAGATCAAACTGAAACAGCATTTAGCTTAATTCTGATGAGGCTGAAGCTATGCTTCATTTGACCAAGGGTGTTTAAGAGTTGAACAATAATGTGTAATGTAGAAAGTCCTTAGCTGCAACCTTTTCCATTCTAACTAGTGCATAATATTGGTTTTGCAATCATTTAGTAATTATATAAGGAGGACATATTTATTACGAATTATTGATTTTATAATTACTGCTGCTGGTGTTCACATTATTACACAATGAAAATCTTTTAATATACAATGTTCTTCACCCTCAGTTGGCAAGTAGATAGTGCAATGCAATTTACTGAGTAGCCAAGAGTAGATTTTTATCGGCACTTTTTTGCCAACCGCCTAAGTAGCTTGCTTTCTGAAAAAAATATTGCTAATGACACTTAAACCAAGAAGAATGTCCAATCTTTCAAGGTCATTCCTGAAAGATTGTTATAGTCAGTCAACAAAGAAAAAGAGAAAGAGAAAGAAAGAGAGAGAAATTTGTTTAAGTTTTGAGTTATTTTGCTACTAATATCACCAGGAATTAAAAGTTATAGCTTTAGATTTGCTTTAAGCTAAACAGACATAAAGGCCACTATCATACACTGGATCGTGACACATGAAGATATATCTCTTATGAAATTGATTTTTCCGTGTGTGCAGGCTGACTGCTCAGTGCAGCTAACCTGTCTGTAGAACTGCAGGGAAAAGTTATATTCAGGGCTAGTGTATAATTGTATAATATGTTTTATACTCTCAAGCAAGGGATTTTTCTTCAAGACGTGTACAAAAGAGATTGTCCAAGTTCACCATGTGATTGGGTCTACAGCTGCTCACTAACAGCTGTTGCTAAGAAACTGTCAGCCCAAACAAAGAGGATTTCTGCACCATCAGAAACCTTTGGAAATAGGGCTCTCCATTACCAGCATCGGAATTTAACATCCTTGTTACAGAACTTAGACCTGGCAGGTGCAGGTAAGAGGATGCAAGTATCTTCCATGACTTCCTCTGCACTTGCTACGATTGAAACTTTGACTGGAATTGTGCAAGACTGGATCTCTATTTCCTACAGACACACGCGCACATCCACACCCACACTTAAAGATGTATGCAGATTCTACAATAATCCTAAGGTTAGATATGAGTCTACATTTTGTTGCTTGATTGCTTTCCCTTTGGTAAAATGATTTTATTAGGATATTGTTATGATGCAAAAATACTAATAAAACACATCACACTGAGATCAGCCTATTCAATGAGAAGTATTGGTGTTTCATTACAGTATAAACCCCATGTGATCCCAGTTACATGACAACCTGCTCAGTGTCTCCCCACTTATGTATACACATGTACAAACACACAAAGGAAGTAAAAAAATTCAGACTGAGATCTTTGAAATCATAGAAAGAAGTTGTTACTATATGACGGATCTGATACGGTCTGTCAAGGAGCAGACTTTGGATTTTACCACAATATGAAGATGCATACAGGAAACCTAAACAGAGGAAGCAGAAACGCACGTAAGTTCTTCAGAGGCTTTCAACTCCTCAAGATGGGGTAAATGTTTTCTTTTCTTTTTTTCAAGAAAAGACAATGAAAAAACCTTATGCCTGTAGTGACTCATGGAAAACAACACACACACACACACATGTGAACAAACAGAAAATAGAAACAGGAATGACAAAATTTGGTTTTTTAAGAGATATGTTGCCACAAATTTATAAATGAATTGCTTTTCTGAGGTTCATGAAATGTAAAAGGATAATTGCAAAACTACTCTTCTTGTCATTCAGTCAGTGGGATTGCGGCTCAGATTTTTGAATTTTAGTATTTTAAGCTTTGTCTTATACATCAATAGGTTGAAACAGCTTTGTTCTTGTTCAACAACATTGTTGACCTTCCAGGTAATTGTGTCTATAGCTAAAATGGAAGAGTCAGGATCATGTCTGCACAACAAGATTCCATAGCAAGATGACATCAGTACACAACACTTCATCTTTTTCCAGCTCACCCTATGTTTTAGTTTCCAAAAGAAGAAAGTAAGCTATGGACTTTCTAACCAGGTCCAGACAGGTTAGAAGGGCTCTGGGATTGTTTTGCTTTTACTAAGTGAAAATCTGGTGTTATAAACAATCGCATGAGTATATGCAATGTATCATAATGATTGTGATACGCTGGCCATGGCAAGTGTCACAGTTGGGTGTGCTTCATCATGACAAATGCCTGAGCAATGCAATGTAAGTAAGGATCAATCAATCTTGACTCAGTGTTGAGATGTTTTAAGGAGTCTTTTCTGTCTTTTATGATAAGAGAAGATCAATCAATGGAGAAAATCAGATCAGTGATATAAAAATATTGTTTTTTCAGTGTTTATACCCAGGAGTTTTGTACTTTGAAAGGTCTGTGAGCTATAAGAATAATAAGAAGAAAACCAACCCTGTTACTATCTGATATTATTTGTTTTTTTCAGCAAAACAAGTACTAGGTAAGCAAACATTAGGACTTTCTCATTTTGTTACACTCCACACAAGTTTTTGAAACATGTGAAAAATACAACCTTAGAAATATGATTAACTGGAAATTTAACACAACTTTTCTTAAAAAATCTTTGATAAAATGCTTCAGATAAGATTCACTCTCTGAAAAGCCCTTTTTTCTTTTTCTGCTGCCTCTTTCTCTCTCCATTGACAATAGAATATGCTGAAGATGATAATTTTTGATATATAACTATTGGAAAACCTAAAAAGGGGTAAGTCTGAGCTGTGGATGTTCTGTGATGTGTGGGCACAGCTATGAGAACTCATTTAGTTGTGCAGTAAGTTGAGCATTTAAAAAATAATTTGATCAACACACCTGCAGAAAACATTCCTACATAAAAACTCATTAATGTTTTCTAGTTTGGTTGGACAATACTACATAACTTTCAGAAAATTGTAGCCAGGAACAAAATACTTAAAGGTAAACTTTAGAAGAAAATGTAATTTCCCTAAATCTAGACTCCTGAAATTAAAAAGTTAATCACAGAATCACACAGAATCACAGAATGGTAGGGGTTGGAAGGGACTTCTGGAGATTTAGTTCAACCCCCCTGCTAAAGAAGGTGCTCCTAGAGCAGGTTGCTCAGGAATGCATCCAGGTGGGTTTGAGTGTTTCCAGAGAAGGAGACTCCACAACCTCTCTGGGCAGCCTGTGCGAGGGCTCTGTTACCCTTAATGTAAAGTGCTTCCTCATGTTTAGGTGGAACTGCCTGTGCTCCAGTTTGTGCCCATTGCCCCTTGTCCTGTCGCTGGACACCACCAAAAAGAACCTGGCCCCATCCTCTTGACACCTTCCATTTAGAAATTTGTAAGAATAGATAAGATCCCCTCTCAGTCTGCTCTTCTTCAGGCTGAACAGACCAAAGTCTCTCAGCCTTTCCTTATAAGAGAGGTGCTCTAGTCCCCTCACCATCTTCATAGCCCTCCGCTGGACTGTCTCCAGTAGGTTCCTGTCTCTCTTGAACTGGGGGGCCCAGAACTGGACACAGCACTCCAGATGTGGCCTGCCCAGGGCAGAGTAGAGGGGCAGGATCACCTCCCTCGACCTGCTGGCCACACTCTTCTTAGTGCATCCCAGGATGCCATTGGCCTTCCTGGCCACAAGGGCATATTGCTGGCTCATGGTGAGCCTGTTGTCCACCAGGACTCCCAGGTCCTTCTCCGCAGAGCTGCTCTCCACCAACTCAACCCCCAGCCTGTACTGGCACATGGGGTTGTTCCTCCCCAGGTGCAAGACCCTACATTTGCCCTTGTTGAACTTTGTGAGGTTTCTCTCCACCCAGCTCTCCAGCCTGTCCAGGTCACACTGAATGGCAGCACAGCCTTCCAGTGAGTCAGCTGCTTGCGCCAGCATTATATCATCAGCAAACTTGCTGAGGGTACACTCTGTCCCTTCATTCAGGTCCTTGATGAATATGTTGAACATGGCTGGGCTCAGCACCTACCCCTGGGAAACACTGCTGGTCACAGGCTTCCAACTAGACTGCGCCACTGACCACAACCCTCTGAGCTCTGCCATTTAGCCAGTTCCCAGTCCAGCTCGCTGTCCACTCATCTAGCCCACTCTCCCTAAGCTTTCCCATGAGGATGTTGTGTGAGACAGTGTCAAAAGCCTTGCTGAAGTCAAGGTAGACAACATCCACTGCTCTCCCCTCATCTACCCAGCCTATCATGCCATCATAGAAGGCTATCAGATAGGTCCAGCAGAATTTCCCCTTGGTGAATTCATGTTGACTACTCCGGATAGTCTTCTTCTCTTCCATGTGCTTAGAAATGACTTCCAGAAAGAGCTGTTCCATCACCTTTCCAGGGATGGAGGTGAGACTGACTGGCCTGTAGTTTCCCGTGTCCTCCTTCTTGCCTTTTTTGAAGATTGGAGTAACATTGGCTTTCCTCCAATCTTCAGGCACCTCTCCTGTTCTCCGTGACTTTTCAAAGATGATGGAGAGTGGCCTGGCAATAACATCTGCCAGCTCCCTCACCACTCCTGGGTGCATCCTGTCAGGGCCCATGGACTTGTGGGTGTTCAGTTTGCCTAAGTGGTCTTTGACCCAATCCTCCTTGACCACAGGGAAGTCTTCATTTCTCCAGGCTTTCTCTTTTACCTGTGGGGACTGGAAATATCGAGAGATGGCCTTAGTAGTGAAGACTGAAGCAAAGAAGGCATTCAGTAATTCCGCCTTCTCTGCATCCTCTGTTACCAGGGTGCCCTCCTTGTCAGCGATGAGCCCACATTTTCTCTAGTCTTCTTTTGGTATCAATGTACCTGTTGAAGCCCTTCCTGTTGTCCCTGAACTCCCTCACCAGCTTCAGTTCCAGCTAGGCCTTAGCCTTCCTCATTGCATACCTGCATGTTCTGACAACATTTCTGTATTCCTCCCAAGTGGATAGTCCTTCTTTCCACATCCTGTACATTTCCTTCTTTGCTTTGGGTTTTTCTAGAATCTCCTTGCTTGGCCATGCAGGTCTCTTGCCTCCTTTACTTGACTTCTTACTCATAGGGATGCACTGATCTCGAGCTTGGAGGGTGTGGTTCTTGAATATTAACCAGATCTCTTGGGCCCCTTGCCTTCTAGAGCCCTAACCCATGGGGTTCCTCCAAATAGATCTTTGAACAGGGCAAAGTTAGTCTTCCTGAAGTCCAGAGTTGTAATCCTACTTGTTGCCCTGCGCTGTCAATGCAGAATCTGGAACTCCACCATCTCAAAGTCACTGCAGCCATCATCCATGCTTATAATCATCTATGCTTGTAATGTCAGTTATAGTCAAATGAGACGAAGAGTTTGTTTCAGTCTGGAATTCACCCTACTCTGCCCAGGTACATGTTGTAGGAGGAGATTTTGTGTTCACTGGAGGTATCTACCTGTCTTTGTTGAATAAGATGGGCAGTCCAGATGATAAATTCAGATTGCATACAGGACTTTTAGATTAATTACTTTGAGGTTCTCAAATCTGAGACAAATAAATACATTATGCCTCAATGAAAAATTTTTACATTACTAAGTTCTGAATAGTACTGTTACCTTGGCTGAAAGGTGCAAAGGGATTTTTGGATTGAGTATCCAGTTTTCAGACATTCAGAATTATCTAGGGAAAATGTTCTATAAACGCCAAACTTTAACTGCACAGTATTTCAGTATTGAAACAAATTTCCAAAACTATGGAAAAACTGGCCTGCATCTTTTTTTGTAGTTTACTCTTCTGTAGTTGACTCTAGTAGTCCTAGTGAAAGACAAATTCCTGCCTGTAGAAATTAAAAAAAAAAATTAAAATAAATACTGCCTCAGAGATGTTACAATTTATATAAAACATAAAGTAGGCATCTGATTTACTCACAGGTCTTGCATTTCACAGTTTTTTTAGAAACATTTTAATTAACAAAAGTAAAAGCAGCCTTCTTGTCTTAAGATGACCAGTTACAGCTCTCATGAAATCCTTTGTGCCTTTTTTTTTCTTGAAAATGTCAGAGACTGAAATAATAACAATTTATGATGATGACTATTGCTTCAAAGCCAAAGACTGTGAGTTTAATAGGTTCATGAGTCCATTCCTTGCTGTGGAAGTTGATTTGTGACATTCTGTCACAGACCTGTCTGGCATTTTGTTAGTGCTGGTACAGAAATATTTTCTTTTCCCTCCAAAATTCTAAAAATAATAAGTGATAAGAACTGTTTTTAAGTATTCATCAGCATTTAGAGGTTTTTTGTTTATTTTGTAAGAAAAATAAATTAAGTGCAAATATATTTTATCAAAACACAGAAATGTAATATACTTTGGAAGAGAGATATTAGCAAAGATAAGTATAACAATTACGATTTTTTTTTTCCATAGAATGCAAGTGAAAACAACAGATCTCCACTGGAAAAATAAGAAATTTACAGAAGTTAACATGAAATTCTGAGATCACTTCAAAATTTTTCTTCTGTTATTTGCTTTAATGTTACACTAAGCGCCAACTGATCATGTACCTGTTCATCTCGAAAGCTATTTTCATGCTATCAGCTGTCTTTCACTTACAAAATGTACACAATTTTTTATGTAGCTCCTGCTTTAACCAAAGAGCCATGGATGTAATTGAATAAGGGATGATGGGCTGGGACCACTATCATTGACCTGAAGACCTCAATGACTTGCAAACTTCTTACAGGCTCAGCTGTTAAAGAAACAGAACAATTACAACTTATCAGTACAAACACAGCTAAGTGTTTTTAAGTAGTTTTTGTTTTGTTTTGTTTTGTTTTGTTTTTTCTAAGACAGCTAAATTACACATCTTGTTCTAGTTGATCTTATAAACTACCTCTTCAGAAAACAAAGCTAACCATATTTAAATGTTGATTCATCTCACTTGAAATTTACAAGTCAGGAATAAGTGATGTCCTTGTTTCTCCATCAGTTACAAAGGAAGCCAAGAAGAGTAACAAGAAACCTGACAATTCAATAGTAATATTGAAATCAAATGGATCTCTTTTTCTACAAGCAATTCTTAATTTAGTGGAAATAATACAAAATGAAAAAAAAAAATCAAACTCACCACTTCAGAACTCTGTAAATCAGTATGATTTCACAGTTGCTGTTTAACCTGAGTTTTCAGAGATTTTTTTACTTTTAAATCAAAAAAATAAATCTTTGATTCTTTCTTCAGTTTTGTCTAAGCAAAATAATTCAGCTGGTGTAATATAAAATCAATATATGTAAGAATAATTATAATAATTACATAATAACATTGATACATTCTTGCTTTTACTTTTTTCTTGAATAAAAATGGACTTTAACTCCATAACAAACCCATAAAAATTCTTTTTTCTCAAATAGAATTATGAATTACTACCTTATTATCAATACATTTCTGTAAAAGAATTTTTATCTTTCATGAGGTCAGATAAGAAATTACATATCCTGGAATGATGCCTGCATTTTTCTAGAGACTAAATCACAAGTTATTTGAAAGCAGTTCTGTCTGTCACTTACTTTCAGCTTCATTTAATTGAAGTGGCAAATAAAGTTTTGCATTGCTCCATGTCACCACTATGATGTTTGTGACTTCTTTCAGAGAATGCAGATGCTGTCTTTTCTCGTTTGCTATGTGATTTCATCAACTACTTTATGGCAGACAAATCACTGGTGAACGTTTATAGGAGTCTTAGATTTTGAAGTCAGAAGATATCATTGGGTTTGTTTAGTTAGCCTCCTTCATAGCACAGAATATAGGATTTTTAATTCCTGTTCCAAGTCAGTAGCAGTGCTTTGTAGAGAATGATCTTTTACAGAAAAGTAAAATCCAATCTTGCTAAAAAAATGTCCATCAATGGAGAACCCACTATAAATCTTGTCATTCTAACAGTTAATTACTCTCACCACAAAAATATACATGTGACTACTCTAAATTTCCACTCACTTTTTCTTTTCTCTTGTCCACTAGATTAGCTCTGTAGCATTATTAACTTTATTTTTTTTATATACTTTTACTGTGTTATTACCCCAATTTGTGTTACAAACATGCTTTACTCCTAAATACATTACTTGTTATTAGCCACACTGAAAATACGCATCAGGCTTAGAAACAAAACTTATTATTACATGTCAGCTGGTCACTACTGTCTGTTCCATTGTGTACAATAAATCTGGGTTAAACATAAGATAAGCTGAGTTTGCTTAGCCCTCTTTTCACCGAGCTATACTAATTCGAACAGCCTGGATTTTCTACAGGGTAGACTACTCCCATGGATAGTTATCATGAATCAGCTGATTTGTTATATGTGATGCCCGAACAACTTGTTCGTATATCTGAGTCTAACAGTATCCTCGTCCCTAGATTATTTGAGACAGAGAGCAGTGTGTATCAGTGGCCTGTATTCTTCATTATTTATCATTCCTTTAGCTTTGCATCAACTCCAAGTTTTACTGGTAATGATTTTATATTTTCTTCCACCTTGTTGATAAAATGTTTACTAGCATACAGCCAAAAATCAATGTCAGGGAGACCCCAGTGTCCTAGTTTGGGCCAGGACAGAACAGATTTTCTTTTAGGAACTTTGCTTTTTAGTTAAGTCTCTTCTTAGAAGCTGCACTCTCTGAAATTAACTGCGTGTTTTTCCAGACAGGAGCTGCTTCTAGTAGTGATAAGGCTCGATCTTCTTTTGTGGCCGGTGTCCAAGGAGGACTCTGTCTGATTCTTCTGCCTTCGATCCCAATCTGTGCATTCCTGAATCCAGCTCCTGCCTGCTGCTGCCGAGTACAGTCCGGGACTTTCCTGGGGTGTACCCTGCAGTGTCCGGGTGACGTATTGGTCATTGGTGGAGGGGAGCTCAATATCAGTTTTGTATATATTTGTATATTTGTATATATTATTATTATAATACACTATTATTGTAGTTAGATTAAAGTTGTTTTAACTTTTCTAACCCATAAGTCTTTTTCCATTTTCTCTTTCCCCCCCACTGCAGGGAGGGAGTGGGTTAACAAAGAGCATCTGTCGTGCGCTTAATAGCCAGCCCAGCTTTAAACCGTGACACCCAGTCAGAACACACCTTATTAGTATTAATTCCCAATTTGCAATTACATTGTGGGACATAATTATCAACCATTTAATAGTTTCATGTGATTTGAAAAACAAAGGGGGTTTAAATTTTTTTTGTTTCTTGTATACAAGTCAATCTTTTAAAAGGAGTGTCATTATTATTCAACATTATTACTTTATTGAATTGAATCAGTCCTCTCATCAAAGCATAGACATGAGCTGATTTGAAAAGATTTATTTCTAACCTGTGCATATTCACTGACATTAATACATTGCTTTCATTTAATTCATGGTTAATTCAGACTTGTCTCAAATGGTCCATAATTTTTCTTCAAATCTAAATGCAACTTGTAATTGTTTGGATTATCTTATTCAGTCGTCTTTAAAAAGTTTGTTCCTATACATTCTTTCCATTATGTTCCTGGCATGTCCTGAAGTTTTAAAGACTGGATTAAATCTACTTTAACGGTTTGGGTAGTTTCTGAGCTAGCTCTTTAAAATTTTTAAATGTGTATTTACTGAGTTCTAATAATTTGAAAGGGAATCTCGTGTAAACCCCAATACACATTGAATGGGAAGTATTTTGTCATGATGTGACAACCAAGTACTATCAGAATCCTTCACTGATCATTTTTAAGGTTTCTATTTCCATTATAGATATTTCTATCAATCCTGTGCACTACCAACCTAGTGTCCTGTTGTCACGTGCAAGATAGACTATTTTGAATGACACATTGTCATAGACTTTGAAATGGTAATTGTTCAGACAATTTTACATTAGCAGTTACAAACCAAGGTGTCTTCCTTGGAAGAATTTACCCTTCACGTGAGCTACATAAGTGGGTTGTAGTATTCCCTGGAGAAGAGGGATGTAGCAAGGGCTCCTATCTCTTTTGATAATTAACACAAAAAGTCATATCAAGAGATTGTTGCAACAGAATTTAATCTTTGCTTCCATAGCTAGGCTACCAGCTGTTTCCTTTCACATCATAGAAAAGGGAAGACAAGGCAAAAATGGAGGGAAAATGCACCTGTCTTCAATCCCATCTGTGGTAACAAAGAGATCATGTCATTACATCTTCAGTCATATCTGATCAAACCACTGTAACAATATTCCCCACTGTCACTCCCATACTTTGCTCATCATTTTTACAGCTGTGGTAGTTATGTTACCTCTGGTGCTCTTTGCCATCTAGGATTACTGTTGGGGCTTCTTCAGTCTCTGTTGTGTTGTTAATAGTAAATTTAGCCATCTGAGGAGGTCCTCATGTTAGTACTTAACGGCTTCTGAACTAGTTCCCACCGCAATAGAATTGTTTTGTTGCTGTCTAAGGACACGGAGAACAAACACACACACAACTTCCAGGGAGAGCAGCCAGGGACCATTTGCAAGATCATCCTTTGTTAACCAGCCAAGGAGCAATAACTTTATAATCAGCAAGAATAAGGAAACCAGCTGATGTTTAGATGCTGAAACGGCTCGAACAGGTAGCGGGCAAGGATAAGGCTCAACTTCTGGTCTTTCACTGAAAATCCCTGTCATCTTTCATGGCAATTTATGAATTTGAAGTGTTTTCTTTTAGTTAAGGAACCAGACTGTAGTCATTCAGAAGGTCTGGGTTCAATACAGTCTTGCAGCTGCAATACTACTGCTCACTAACATGTGCCCATCCATATGGATGGCATAGACTGGAGATGATGCCTCCTCTACGTTCATTGTCTATTTAGATCATAAACTTAATTACAGAAGGTTATGTGTGGGGTTTTGACTGTTGTGTTTTGTTTTGGTAGTCTGAGTACATAAAGTGTAACAGGAATCTGATCAGTTGAAAAGGTAATCATAG
>VZSC01017131.1:104800-118804 GCA_013398225.1 Steatornis caripensis
TTTTTTTTTTTTTTTTTTTTTTTTTTGCAGTAAATGAGACTGCAGCCACTCTGAAAACAAGACATTTTGATTAAAGAATTGTGTCCAGGAATGTATCTCCATGCATATGATATCAAATGATAGAAAACTCAAATTGTAATTCTGGCATTTTATCACTTCTGGGGGCTAGACTTAGCATACCTGCTCATTGCAGGTAATGAAAAAGAGTTCTGAAGAAGGAAAGAGGGAAAAATAAACCACCAGAAACGTGGCTATGCTGTGCTTATACTGACAATCTCACGGCTCACACAGCCCTTGAGCACCTGAAGTAAAGGAGTAAAGACAGAGCACATTAGGAAGTCATTCTCTACACAACACATATTCACTGACAGCATTTCACTTCTGTTCCAGTACTAATTGAGACTTTCTTCTGGTCAGAGTGCACCCCAGTTACCACCTGAGTTGCATAACCAAGTTGTTGCTCCTGGGAAACCAGAATGTTCTGGCAAAAGATATCCAGAACTCTTCCAGTCAGAACAGATATTCCAACCCAAGAAATTCAAGCATCTCCATTTCGCTGGAGACTGCTGTCCTTGAAAACCAGGATGACACAAGAATGAGACAATTTTATCTGTTGACTGCTATCTTAAAAGGATTGGAAAAAACCTAAAATTTTATGTTCCTCTCAAGTTTCTGAATATGACCATGTTCCAGTGGACAGAAACTTTTGTTACTGTTTTCTCCTCAGTTGGACCTGAACTATCCTGCATCTGATATGAACAAGATTATTACAGCCTAAGATGTTAACTTAATGTATTTTTAAAGTAGAAAGCAAAAAAGTCATCAACAATTTCCTTAGTAATATTTTATCCACTTTCCCCAAAATTCCTCTCTCAAAGATGGCGAGAGTCTTTCAGGACTGTATCTTTTCAGGAGACGAGATAAGTCAAATTACACTGAATTTATTAGAATCAGATGATTTTTAAAGTCATTCTCAGAAGCAAGACTGAAGAACAAATATCCGATGTGTAGCCCAGCCTGACGACTTTCGCTCTAGTCTGTTCTTATTCTACAAGCCATCAGTTCTTTGTCCTCCATCTGTTGTTGGTTAGCGCTTCCAGTATTTTTCCTAGAAGTAATCTGTGAAAATAACTGTTCTCTAGTTCTTTCTCTTCCTCTCTTTAAAAATTCGGACAACTCAGATAATCTCCAGGCATTCTCCAGTAGCCCTTCTTTAATGAGAAGATCAGCTGGCTGTATAGCTTTCTTCAGCGTACACTGCCAGCTAATGGCAACTTTATTAGGTATCTGCAGTGAGATGATGAGCCACCTGGGAGTATTAACACCTGGATTTACAGTCAAAATGGTAGAGCATATTGAAGTCCTTCACTACACAGAATTACTCAATAATAGCTTTTGGAAACATAAATAATCAAGAAGCATCATTTTTGAAGATAAAAGCCAGGAACATGTCTGGCTAATTGACCATGATGGAGTTATAATAGTGAAATACTGCACACTTTTAGAGTAAAGTTCTCTATCTGGCTGCCTGTGTCTAAAGCATTGAGGACTGGCAACTCTACCCAAGTTTATGGATAGCGACTCTTGCACACTGCTCCTGCCAATAAGATGCACATCAGATTTTACATTGGTCTAATCTGTCACAATAAACTGTGGCAATCTAAGAACCACAGAGATAATGTGAAACAGGAGGAACTGAAACAAGATTAGCTTGTGGAGAATGCCATCAAGAGTGCTAATTCAGTTTGCATCAAAATCCAGGAAAGGTCAGATCATGGTAACAACAGAATGTTTCATCCTGTTTCTCTACATTCAGTTAAGAAAGTGTTGAAATCTATTTGTGCTAAATCTTTTTAACTCCAGCTGATTAGGAAAGTGCTCAAAGTTACATACAGATTTAACTGCTCTCTTGCAAAGAATAGATTTAAGTGTAAGCTTTACAACTTGGCTGACTTCAGACTTATATTTACTCGTTACTTCAGAGGATTCAAGGCAGTGAATAAATGAAAAATATAAAACTATAGAAGTTTCTAAGACTGTAAATTATATTTTAGTTTAAAATTTTCTGTGCTTGTGCAATGGTTTTTAATTTGAAGGTTTTTTTGTTTGCTTACAGTTGTTGGTTTGGCATGGTTTGGTTTCGTAGGTGCTGAGTTGTTGTAAATTTGATTTTGTTTTTAATTTCCTAAATTTCCATAGAAAAAAAATTGTAAAAATATTCATAAAATATCTGCTGACCCGTAAAATAGATAAGCTCATCTCTGTTAAACTGTTAAGATTTTTTTTGGAAAACAAAAGAAAAGAAACTTGTTTTTTATTTGTATTCAATTTCTTCTTCATTTACTGTTTTTATTGTCAAAATAATAAAAAAAATAAAAATTCCATCTTCTCTTTACCAGAACTCAAAATTTCTATAGATATTTTTTCTGTAAATACCAACATTTGGGAATTTTTTTTAAAAAAGGTCACACCACCATTAGCTATTTCAAAACTTCAAGGAGTGTCACTAGTGTCTCAACATGCATAAACTAGTATTGGAAAAGTTATTTCAGTAACTCTGTGAACAGAAACCACAACATTTTACTCACTTATGCAATAAACTGGCAAGTTACAGAACCACTTCTCCTTCTCTCCCCAACCCAATGAGTATTTAATCATTTATAAGAAGTGGAATAGTTTCAACAGAACAAATGCAAGAAACCCATGCTGAAGTATCTCATAGTCCAGTGGTTAGCACGCGGCCTCACAGGTTCCTGTTTCTCTTCCTCTGCACCAGAGAGGAGGAAGACTTTAATTCAGGCCTGTCACATTGCTGGTGAACACTCTGGGAGATTTCAGGGGCTCCCTGTACCTCATGCCAGGGTACCTGTGGCCAAGCAGTCCCTGCTACCACAGGGGTTCCTGGGTCCATCCTGACCACAGCTGAAAGAATGAGCACGGAAGAGGAGATCACTGCTCTGTTGCTTTACCACAAAATCTGACTTCGGTGTAATGCATTGTCCTGGTTTGGGCCAGGACAGAACCAATTTTCATTTAGGAACTTTGCTTTTTAGTTAAGTCTCTTCCAAGAAACTGCGCTCTCTGAAATTAACTGTGTGTTTTTCCAGACAGGAGCTGCTTCTAGCAGTGATAAGGCTCGGTGTTTACAGTTAGTGCTGGAACATCAGTAGGAATGGTATGCAGAAAGGCTCTTGCTTATAGTTATTCCTCTGGAGACCAAGGTCGATGCTTGCTTCTGCTAACTTTCTTGTGCACCTGAACTGAAAGAGCAGAGAAGTGGTCACCCCTGTGACCCTGCGTTGGGGAGGAGCTGGTTGGACAGGTGACCCAAACCTGACCAAACACAGTATTCCATCCCATATGTGACATACTCAATATAAACCTGAAGGATCACAAGGGTCTCGCCCTTTTGTTCTGTGGCCGGTGTCCAAGGAGGACTCTGTCTGATTCTTCTGCCTTCGATCCCAATCTGTGCATTCCTGAATCCAGCTCCTGCCTGCTCCTGAGTACTGTCCGGGGCTTTCCTGGGGTGTTCCCCACAGTGTCCAGGTGACATATTGGTCATTGGTGAGGGGGAGCTTGATATTGGTTTTGTACATATTTGTATATTTGTATATATTTCATTATTATTTTTCCTATTATTATAATACATTATTACTGTAGTTAGATTAAAGCTGTCTTAACTTTTCTAGCTCAAAAGTCTCTTTCCGTTTTTTCTTCCCCCCCCTTTTTGGGGAGGGAGAGGATTAATACAGAGCATCTGAAGCTCGTTTATTATGCAGGGACGGTTCAGTAAATCAAACAGCATTTGATCTTGTATCCCCTACAGCCTTTAAAATGCAGCTGCCTGCCTACTATGGTGCCACAAGGTCTGGGGGCTCCCTGAGGGCTGCAGTGCTCCTTGGGCGGCAGGGCAGGGCCTGGCAGCCAGCACCTGTCCCATCATCCTGGCCAGAAGGGCAGCCAAGGGGCAGCTGCAGCAGCCCCAGCAGCAAGCATCAGACACTTCTCTGGGGATGGGGACAGGCTGAGGCTGGGCCAGGACATCGGCCCATGGGTGGGCCTGGCTTGGCAAGGCCCATGGCTGGGCTGGGCAAGGCTGTGGGGAGTTGTAGACCGAAATCATACAGCCTCCCTGAGTCTGGGACTGATGGCCCCCAAAATGGGGCAGTGGCAAGGGAGGGAGAAGCTCCATGAGAAGCTAGGCCAGGACAGCAAAGCCTTTAGGTGCCTCAGGGCATCAATCTGTAGCAGAAAGCAAGCATTAGGTATGTTTTAGAAACGGAAAATTATTTTATCTCTGTAACTTCAGGCAGCCCTGAAAAAGACACAGAGCTCATCATTCCCAAAATATTCACATAAATTCACCCTCACCTTTGCAAGCCCTTGTTGCTTTTTTCTCTACAGCTCCCAGGTTACAGATGGCTCGATAGCCCTCTTTCCCAGGAAGGCCATGCTGTCACACAGTGACATACTCCTGGTATAACGTCTGGATTGAAACAGTCATGAAACATGCGTCTTAGAGCCTTAACACATGAGGTATCTCACAATATCTCACAAGTGCTGTGCACTGCAGTATTCTAGAGTTTTTCATCCTGTAAACAGCCCTTACAAGTACCTGTCTGATCACAAATGTCCTCCATATGTACCAGCTGAGGGGAGAAAGATTGTAGTAAACTAATTAGAGCAACTAGGTTAATGGGTGTTCTCCATATACATGCAAGTGTAAACCAGGCATACCACATTGTCTTGGGACTGACTATTTGGTTAAATGAGGCAATGCTGAATGGGATTTCAAAATGTGGGCATCAGATGTAGAAGCAGGGGAAAAAACAAACAGAAGTGGGATATTGCAGCCAGGCTAGGATGCGAGCTGTAAGCTATGGATACTGGGGAAGTAAGCCAGTGACAGGTGCGGGTATTCTCCAAGGGTGACAACTATAGAGACAGTTTCCCAAACAAATTTCTTGTTGGAGTGGTCATGGTAAATATTGTATACTTGTGTGTGAATAAAACAGTTATATAGCAACATATAATCCAATTATTAATTAATCAGGCATAGGAAATTATTCCACAAAATGACAAACTAAGAAAGTGACTGGATTTCAGTTAACTAGTTAGGGTGTTCACAATTTTAATTAGGGAACTGGACATAAGAAAGACAAGCAGTGCAGAAATTGCTGAAAGGAATAGTTAATGAACTACAAAACATGAAGCTTTTTAAAGTTGATGCCATTTTCTTCCTTTCACTGCCAACAAGACAGACAAAAATTTGCTTAGACAAAGGCATCCCTGTTTAGACTGAAGGGACCTTAGTGTCTGTTGGAATCAAGACAATCTAAAACCAGCTCTGTTCTGCTTTGAAAAGGAAAATGAACCTTCTGTGGAAAGCAGAAGTGTGAAATGTTCAGAAAAAAACCATTACAAGCTTCAGCACACACTTGTGACAAGAATTGTGACTCCATATTTGCAGAACACTGTCTCTCCTAGAGATGGCAACTAACCTGTGAAGTTAAAACATTGCATTTGCTTCAGCTGTACAACTTCTCTCAGATGATGGTCTAATTGTTCAAAGTAATGTTTCCTAAAACAAACGAATTTTTTTTTAGCATTTCTAACAGCAAAGTTGTTAAAGATTGTTGGTCAGAACATATTTTATTAAGTTAAATTTTATCCTATTGTGTTGTTTTGTGAAAATGAAAGTATTATATACAAGTGCATTGGTTTCAATCAAGTTTTCTTCAGGGTAAGTTTTATTTTTTATTTAATCTTCTTTTTTTTTCATTTGAAAGGGAGGGATGGGTGCCTAAGTTCCTTTGGACATGAATCCAAAACCTGAATCATTCATTAGGGAAATAGATGTTTCAACACAATATCGAAAAAGAGCAAGTTTCAAAACTTGTTGTTGAATGTTGCCTCAAAATGAAACTGTCATGCTGTCGACAGCTCCAATTCTTTAAATTGTTTTACATGACACTTAGTAGAGCTTCCAGTAAATGGACTTCTTTGATCATATCTGTAGAATTATATGTCAAAATCATGAAGATCCTCGTTCATTTTCACTCTCGCTTTCTGTCTTGTTAAATAAACCTTTGTAGATTAAGTTTTGCGTGTTACTTATATTAGCAAAAAAATCAACATTGCAAGAATCAACATTGCAAATAGTCAAGACGAAATAATATTTCAATTGCTACCAGAATTTTATGATATATCCATACACACACACACACACATTAACATAAATGCACGACATTGATGTGTTCATGGTCTGAATATTTTTACCAACCATTCTCTGCTGCTGGGGTTAACCCACAGCACCAGTTCAGTCAGTTATGGGACATACTTCTGAAGTGCTGGCTTTACTAAACAGTACCTGCTGTAGATCAGACCCCAGGCTTTTAGTTCTTCAGGCTTCACATCTTTCACAGACTTTGGAGAGGATTCCCAGAAAATGAATTCCAGGAGTTGTTTTTAAGTGTTACGTAAGGGAACCTCTTTGCAAAAGTCAACTACTAAAGAAAAACTAGGCAGTTATAAGAAAGGCTACAAATTCTTACAGAGCAATATGAATTATTCCTATTAAGCAGAATCTATACAAAGTATTTTCTTTCAGAATGTACTCTCCTCTGATCATCAATACAGGCCCAGGAGTGGAACAACAACTAAAGTAAAGCAGTTGGTGAGATCTGAGACTTCCAGAAGAAAAATATCTGAATGAAGCTGTTCCTAGTTTTTCCCAAGTGTCAAATATTTTCTACTCTAGGCAGAATAGAAGACTGTTAATGATTTTTAAATGCATAGCATTTAAAGTAAAAAGGACACATTTCATGTCCAAAATAAATAAAAAAAAAAGAACATAAATGGAAACAAGTGAAAGCCCTGGCATCTCACTGGCTCCATTGTTTCACTAGGGTTGTTTAGTTCCACAGTACGAAGTCTGAAACAAGCATTAACAACTGCCTAATTTTATCATGAAGCTTCCTTTTATGTTTTTTCCACATCTCTAAATTCCTTATTTAGTGTTTGCCTGATACAGATGCCTACTCACTTTGTCTGCAGCACTGGTAAATGAGCAGTTCTTTTGCTCTAGAACAAAGTAAAGGAGTCATATTGCACAAATTGTTTTCTATTAGGAATCCAGGGTCTGGTCAAGGCAGGGAATTTGTTTGTTGTGTTTCCAGCGCTTAATTTTCAAGTCTTCTATTAATCATATACAAAGGAAGAAATAGAGGTAATTTTTACTTTTGAGTGCTTCTCATTTACATGTAGACTTTCTGTAAGCAAACATGCAAATGCTGAAAAACTTTTGCTCCATTCACATTTTAGTTTCATAACTAGTCATCTGAAGGTGTGGAGTGACATATCATGGAATCATAGAATCATACGCAGTTGAAGTGTTCAGTTTTCATGGCATGCCTGACCTTTCAAAAAATGAGCAGAGGTGCATAGATCCTCCTGCAAAGCTCAGAATGTAGCTCACAAATGCCATGGGAACTGAGTCCCTAATTCTAGTTACTTTTGTACGTTTGTTTTGTTTTCCATGCAATACAAGGTTAAATGAATCCAAATCCAGCAGCTACATACTTACAAGTTTTTAGTACCAGAGTTTTGCCTCTCTTCTGTCTAAAATATTGTAACTATGCTACTGAAATCTGAGCCTATTTAAGCAGTGATAGATATATATATCATCATATATAAATTCATATATATTCATATCATCAGATATAAATCAATCATTTTCTTATATTAGTTATAAACTGATGTCTTTCCTTCCGTCAGAATCTTTTTTCAGTATATACTTTCTCTGAGTCAGGGTGAGTTTGACTGGTTTCCCTCCAGAAGGTAACAGGGACTGCAGGATGCAATATATTCCACGTCTTGATGCCAGAAGCATTATTTATTTTTCACTTAAAAAAAAAAACAATGGAAACTTGTAAAGTTTCTCGCCCATGCCCATATAGAAATAAACAGCCCAGCCTTCTCTCAACATTCTTATCTTAAATCTCTGCAGTTGCAGAATTCTAAAAGAACAGTCAGGTTGAAGAGTGTGGCAGCACAGCCAAGGGAGTGATAAATGAGAAAAAGAGAAAGAGATGTAATAAGATTGGGTTTGAAAATAAAGAGGAAAAAGGAAATGCTTAGTCTAGCAGGTTGAATGTGTGATGACAACTCCACCCAATTTGGCATGGATAATAAAGCTGACTGACTTGCCACCTCATATGTACCAACTTTCAATCCGTGAATCTCTTTGGAGCAATAATGCTTAACACTGCAAATCATCCACTGAAAGAACCTTCAAATCTTTGGAAATTATTGATACAATTACCTTTGTGCTGCTGAGCTGAATGCAATGTCAATTGTTTGTCTGTAAACTTTGTCTGCAATTGCAAGTAAAAGAAAAGGAAAATAAAGTATTAATCTGTGCAGAATATATTGTGTGGGTACTCTTCCTCTTTGGATGAAGCTAAACTAAGAAATTCATTTAACCTTTTGGTGTCAAGTTTGATGGACCCAAGGTGACACTGTATTTTTTCATTGTGCAGTACAGTTTATGATTGCAATAAACCTGAAGGAAAAATTGATGTTGACAAAGATTTTTTTTTTTTCCCTTTCCTCCTGGTGCAACGGAAAAGTGACAAGTGTCACTTTTAAAAAGCAGTAGCTTCACATACAATGTAAGGACAAGGTTAGTCATCAATCATGTCTTTTCATCAGTCTTCACTGATGAGTTTGACTTTGGACCTGCAAACTTTGAACTTTGTTTCAGCTTTTGCCCGAGAATCAGAGATTCGTTCATTCATTCATAGACTCATGCATTTTTGAGGCCAAAAAGGACAATTACAATCATCTTGTGTGACCCCTTACATTACACAGGCCACAGAGTCCAAGCTTTCATTCTCCCTACCCCTATTTCTTCCACGAATGTTTTCACATTGTTCTTCTCTTGCACTCAGTTATTTACTAAAATAATTGTGATGCTTAAACCCTATTCAGTACTGCTTCTGCCTCCACTTCTCCTTGTTCAGGATGTATTCTTGCCATGGATCTCTCACAGTATAACTTTTGCATAAAGCTTAATAATAACAACCTACAGAAACTTCTTGTTAAACACAGAGAAAGTTACCCCAGACTCTTAAAAAATGCACATCATCTTCTAGGATTCGTCAGTAGAGACTGCCTTACCTGACCCTAAATGTTCATCAATTGATCTCTTCAAACATATGCATTTAACAAGTGTTTTTCCAGAAATCAACTTTGTCTTAGTAAATGTAGTGAATTTAAAGGTACCGTTTTTATTCATATCCATATCTGACACTTCTGCAAGCCTCAGTCTCATGTTTCCATTCATTTTTACCTCTCCATCTCTGAAGTCTGTCTGAGTGTGTCTCTTTCCTTCTCTATCTACTTCACAAAAGTTTAAATGCAAGGGACTTCTCAGTTCACAGGTAAAATAAACTGTCAATGTGTGTCTAGTAACAGTTCATAGCCTTGTATTCCCCCCACCTTCATACAAAAATTAATGGGATACACTAATCTGCCATTGTGTCCCTGACACATAATTTGTTATAAATAATAATACAAATGATTACAGGGAAAGCTACTACTGCTAGGAGTGCATCAGTTTGCCAGCATGGGGATAAATAAGACAGATCTCTCTGTGGGTGATTCTGTCATCATGTTTTGTACTGGCGCTACCCAGCAGGCTTAACAACATGAGTCCTGTCATGGCTAGTCTCAAAGTTTCTTCAGAGAGAAGCTGGAGGGCTAAAGCCCTTTTTAAGAGAAATAACTGAAAGGAGTTAAAAATAAGTGGCTCTCTGATGGGCCGCTGTGTTGAACGTATTTAATTGCCCACAAGTCGCATACCTTCCCTTCTTCGTATTATTGCACAAACCTCCTGCATTACTATGGTACAGCAGTTACTCAGGTTTTATCTTCTACACAGACAAGCTGTAATTTCTTTTATAGAGAAAGGGAAGAAAGACTCATAACAGAGAAGACAATTACAGAAGCAACAGTCAATGCCAAGGATGGGAGAAAGGGTTGAGTTTTTATTCAGGTGCAAACCTGAGAATCAAAAGTCATGAAACGTATAGCAGTTCTGCCCCATACCTGTGTGGGTAATTTGCTTAGACTTAGCAGTACACTGGAGAGATTTACAGGGAAATTCTTTTTTTAATCACTCTACCAATCTTGAAACTGATTTCGTCTTAGTTTGTTGATATGTACAGATTGTTCATATTCTGGTACCACTTAGGAAGCATCTTTTAAATGCAACTATGCAAGTAAAACAACTATGAGGAAAGGCTGAGAGAGCTGGGTCTGTTCTGCCTGGAAAAGAGAAGGCTGAGAGGAGATCTGATCAATGCTCACAAATATCTAAAGGGTGGATGTCAAGAGGATGGGGTCAGACTCTTCTCAGTGGTGCCCAGCGACAGGACAAGGGGCAATGGGCACAAACTGGAACACAGGCAGTTCCACCTGAACATGAGGAGGAACTTCTTTACTGTGAGGGTAACAGAGCACTGGAACAGGCTGCCCAGGGAGGTGTGCAGTCTCCTTCTCTGGAGATATTCAAAACCCGCTTGGACGCATTCCTGTGCAACCTGCTCTAGGCTAACCTGCTTTAGCAGGGGGATTGGACTGGATGCTCTCTAGAGGTCCCTTCCAACCCCTACCATTCTATGATTCTATGAAATAAATATAATGAAATAATCAGTTACCCAAACATTTTTTTAAGATTTTCAAGTCCTGTGTTCTTTTTAATTTATGTTTGAACACAAAACACATTTTCTATGAAAGTGTGTATGAATTTGTCACATCTCTTTGACGTGGCATAAGAAATATTTTACAGAATCAGAAGTATTGAGCAGAAATTTGAAAAATCATAGAGATCATTAGAACATGGAGTGCCAGGCAGTTGAGGGTCATACTTTACACTTCTCTTGCTGATTTGGGTTATTTTTTCCTAGAAGAAACTTTCTTTTTGTGCTTCACAGCATACTGGAAAGTATAATTCTGATTATCCCATACTCTCTTATGGATGGATGAACTATGCTGTTCATTATGGACTGAGGCTTAGAGTGATGCAATTTTTCAGCAATCACATATCATTTGGTGCATTATGGAGGCGTAGTTAGCTAGAGGTGTACATGCCATTGGAAAGAATGAGTGTCAGTTACCTAAATGTTTCAGAATCCAGTATGTGAGGATAAGCAACACGAAATCCTGCACTTCAGATTTAATAACAAACAACTCAGTCAAGAAGTGAATAAATGTATGTTTCATTCTAAATAAATGTTTTTGAAAAAATTACATTCTATGCAGATTTTTTTGTATGTCAGTTTTTAAATTCTGATTCATGATAAAAATATTAACATTGAGATACCTGTATTTCCCCAGAACATTAAATTTCCTCATCTTATTATTTATCTTTTGTATCACCAAGGCACATCAGTGCATCCATTGTAATAGCATTTATGTAAGTGTGGATAATAGTCTGCCTTTGCCACCAGCAGCTTGCAATTGAAATAGGTGGTAATATCAGGTTATATTATTTACTTCAAAAGTTCAAAACCCAAGCTGTTTTCCCTTATAGAAAGTACATAATTGTAATCAGTGACAGGTACTTTCAAGAACAGTACATCCTCCACTGCTCAAGCTTGTCTCCCATTTCCCACTCACACTCATAGACACCCGTCCTAATATATACTAAGAACATGATCTTCTAGATCCAGCAATTTTTTCTGCAGAAGCAGGAATGTAAGGATTTCAGTGAGCTTTGCAAGGCAGGATCAACGTAATGAATTACTCTGACACCTCATAATGGAACATTCCCATTAGACAAATGAAGACACTATCTCAGGAGGAGTGACAGGGTTGGTAAAGTGAGGGCATCAAATCAATTATATTTGTTAGCAGAGGTAGCTAGAGAAATATATTTTCTTAAAAAATAATATTGCAATAGAAACGGCAAAATATTTTGAAATACCAAGAGATTGTGTTAACATCTCTCCATAATGGTCTGAAAATATAAATTCCACAGTCACAACTCCAAAACCTTATTAAGCGCTAACAGAAGGAGAGTACCCACTAGGCATTCCCAGTTTAGATCAATAGAACCAGGAGGCACAAGTGCTTAGCCCTTTTGAAATCTGGTGCTTAATTTACCTGGTCATGCCATTTTGGTGCCTGCCTTTAAATTCTTACACTAAAACATCTTGATCTGAATTTATATGCAACTGTTGCTTATGCTTTTACTTCCAGTTTGATTTGTAGCACAGATAAGGCTTTTACAATAAAGCTAGTATGCACTAACAAGCTTTATGACACTGTTTTAAACATTGCTGTGGAAAACAAGACTTTAAGACAAAAAAACCCAAACCAAACCAAAACCAAAACCAAACATAAACCAAACACTAAACAAACAGACAATATCTATCAGTATGAGAAAACACTTCCACTGAATTGTATCCTACATATGAAATTATCAGTTTTCTCTTCAGTCTCTAGGGATAACCTCTCATAATTTAATTCATTTCTACTTTCAAACTTTTCCTCTCCATTGATGGAGAATGGTTGCATAAGGTTTAAAAACTCAGAGGTCTTTCCAAATGGACTTAAATAATGACAGCTTTGTACTGCAGGCTCCAGATTTTTGTGAAATTTAGTTGTAATAACGGAATGGTCTGTCTGGTACCCTTATAGGAGTTCTGAGCTATTGGGAAATACTGGTAATAATACAACCAGACTATAAAGTACAAATGCTGTAAAGTAGCCAAGACAAATCTTGGTGTTGCCATATGAAGGTGGGCTACTTTGTTCAAGCTGCCATCAGGGATGTTACAGGGAATAGTGTTGTGGGAGAGAATATAGCACACACAGTGCCCTACATCTAAAGGGCAGTTGCTGCAAATACTGAGGCGGAATGAAAAAACACATCCTTGAAGCACATGCTTGCTTCATAACCTGATATTAGAAATAGTGTAAATTTAACTGTATGATTAATCTTCTCTATTTCCTATTTCTTTATTTTTGCATTGAGTGAAATTCATTCCTTTAAGCAAACAGCTCTTCTGTTTTTCCTGTTTTCCCAATATTTTTTCATTTGTGTCATCCTTTGATGTGAAGTACCTCCCCTTCAGTTCAATTTAAAAATAAATCAATTATCATTCTAAAGTTGAAGCCGCGTGCAATAATGACAATAGCAAAAAAGCTTGACTGCTGAATGTTAAAACACAATAAAAATAGCATGAAAAGATTAGTGTAAGAAAAAAGCTGCTAAAGTTTCTAAAATAAAACAAGTAATAATAAAAAGTTTTTCATATCCATCTAATGCAAGAAACTTGTCACAGAGTTTATGGGATTTAAAAATGACCAAGATGTAAAAGAATCATACAAGGAAGATAATGTCATAACAAAAAAGAAAAATGAATTCTTCATATCCATGTTCACTGCGAAGAAGGGAAATTCTGTTACTTCTCTGTGTTTGAATGTCAGTCTCAAAATGAAGTGTCAGCAGAGGAGATTTNGAGATCCTATTGAAGAACCTAATTCATAAACCCAATCAGAATTCCTGCTAATTTCACTGTCCCTAACTTAAGAATGCATTAAGATAACGTGCAAAGCTTCTACTAGTAGATATTTGTTGTTTTGTATTTAGGAAAAAAAGGAATCCCATCATTTGGAAGACTACCTTAACAATTTCTTTTATGTTGAATCACTTCTTTTTAAGTATTGTGAACATAAGACACATTTTTGAGCTTAAAAGTTTAGATTTTCTTATTTTCTTCCATTTGCTCCACAATGTGACAGCTATCACATAAGACTTCTTACTCTGCTCATTAAGAAGACAAATCACAACTACATCAACAAAAGCTCTCCAGAACTGTGGTTAATTCTTGTTCTTTTAAGGAAATGCGAAATTCATTGCTGATGACATGGCAATTTTCCAATCAGAATTTTCGTTTGGTTGCAAAGACAGAAAGCACATGAAAACAAAAT
>VZSC01017131.1:145056-169779 GCA_013398225.1 Steatornis caripensis
CTCTTTTTTTTTTTTTTTTTTTGAGGATCCCTGGGGTCTACGATTTAAAAAAAGGTACGGGTAAACCTAAATTATAGCCAACCAGATTGTACTCACAGCTGAACTACTAGACAAATTGCAGCCCATGAAATTTGCCATGGGTCAGGAGACTGAGTAATTTCATTTTAATCAGTCTTATTTGAAGAAGAGATGCTACTGCAGCAAAAGATTCGTAGCAAGTGAAACCTGTCAGAGAGAACACATCAAGGGAGATAAAGTTGTAGTGTTTTTTTTTTTATTATACACTGAGTAGTTTCCAAACCTAAGTAAGAGTCTAAAATATTAGCAGAGATCTTGGAATTTTCATTGAGCCTTAAAGGCATTATTGTTTGAAGCTTGCAATTTACCAAGTCCTTTATCACTGGTACAGTCAGACTGTCCATAACTATATCCCAAGGATGTGTTTACCTGATGTTGACTCTGACTGGATTAGTACATTTTTACACACAAGGTCTTCACCCATCCACAGTCTTTTCTTTTACTGTCTTCCATTGGGCTTTAAAAACCTCTGCAATTTATGATGTTATTGCACACTCCACAAGCAGAATAAAGTCACACCTGAGCTGCACAGCAGAGAAAAATATTATTTTTCTTTTTTTTTAAAGAACTGTCTTAGAATCTTTAGCCAGTATCTAGAATAACTAATGTAAATTACATAAAGATTTCCCTCAAATTGCTTGTATTTCATAATCAGAACTCTGCAAGCTGATCAGGTTATAGCTGTAGGGAAGAGCTGATCTTAACACATGATGAATTACTCTGGATAGAAGAAGAGAAATTATTTTAAAAGTTCATTTCTAATTTCTTCAGGAAATTGGATGTAATAATGATGCTTTCCACTTATTTAATTTCAAAATACATATCTTTAAATGTTCGAGCCAAACAATAAGGAATCCAAAATACTGTTTTCCCTCAGCTAGAATTTAGAAACAAGGTCAGGTATATATAGTTTCTGAAACAGTACTTAGCAAAGAAAATCATTAACAGAAAAGTCTTTCCTTCCCTGTCTTACAGAGTTGATCAAAGCCTAGAATATGTGGAAAAGAGTTGAATAGATCTTATCTACCTTTTATTAAAAATAAAGTATTTAGAATCATTATTTTTAGCAAAGCTAATTCAAGGGTCCTTTCCAGACTTGCCTTTGACAAGTTATTTGAACAAAATTTCCGTTAAAGGCTTATATAACTATTTTTATCCATATAGTTATATCAGTATCAGTCATTATGTAAATATGTTTATATAAATGATGAAGGACAGTGATAAATAACACCGTCTACTTGTATCTTCCCTTCCCTGTATAATAATATCAAGATACTAAGATAGTATATAAGAACAAAAAAAAAAAGAAGGGACGGTAAAAAATCCCCCAAACAAACCTGAAAAAACCCCAAAAAACAAACAATCCCCTAAATCCTCAGATCTTATTAAAAAATAAAAAACAGAAAGAATGGTATTCCCTTGATTTGTTCTGACAAAAAAAAAAAAAATCCCTTTGTACACCCATTTTCTGAGTACTTCACTAAGCCTCATTAGGAAACTGCATTTGTCGAGAAAATGTGTGGTTTATACGAACTCATCAGGTGTCTGAATTGAGTTGACAGTACAGAGAGCTTGTCAGCTGAACGACGAGTTGTCAACATGATCGGTGTTATGATGTCCAGATAGCAGATTGCATGACAAGTAGTCTAGCAAATGTATTGATTTCTTTCTTCTTTAAGTGTAGCAGCAGGAGAGTTTAACACATGTAGGAGCCCTGAAGGTTGTTACTAGAACAACACTAACTTCTGTTAAGTGTAGTATTACCACTCTTTCCATGGTAGCCCAGAAGTAAAGTTAGTATGACCGGAATGATCGACTGTGAACTATAAGTTTCAAGACCTTATATGTAAACAAGTGTAAATTTTAAAGGAAAAAAATATATGTCTATAGAGAATGAAAAGAAGTATCTCAAATATAAGTCATGACAAATATCTGAATCATAAAATATTTGATTGAATGATCAATACTGTAGGGATGAAATTAAAGAAAAACTTATCTACATTATGTTTTTATGTTGTGTCTTATTAGTTTTCTTACTTATGTGGTGACTTTACAAACAGAGAACATGTTACTAATTTATTTTTACCTATGTATTTATTGAAAAACTCTTCAAATATTTCTTTTAGCACCTAAAATATCCCTTTGAATTTAGACTTGTTTTCTGCCATCATTCTGCACCACTTACTTGCATTGTGGTGTCCTCATTAAGCTGAATTCATCTCACTTTACATTAGTCAACTAAAGTGTAGGTATCCAAATATAAATGTAATTGAAACCTGATTACCTTTTCTTCAAACTAAAAATAATAGTAATAATTAAAAAATTCGTTCTTAATTATTGTATTTTACTAAGCCAAAAGCATTCCACATAAGATTGGGAGCAATATGAAGATATAATTCTCTCCTTTATTGCAGGTTGGAATTGCTAACTGAAAAACAAGTATCGTGTACTGTGTCAGTCTTCACATGTGGCTAGGCTTCAGTTGTACTCAAAGGAGACAAAGTCAAACCAATCACTAGAGTGAAGCAATTCCGATCCTCATCTAGAACCTACATTTAGCCAGCTCTTCAGACTACATTGGGTTTAGGAGTCAGTCCAGTCAACTAAAGTAGACCAGTAGGAATGACACAGAGCTAAATGGAGATCCACATCATTTTGGGAATGGCAGCTGGATGTCTGAATGGACACTAGACACCTGTGTTAACAACTACGTAATTCTTCCTGAAGTCTTCACTGAATATAGTGAGAATTTTGACACAAAATCATATATAGGCAACTATACATTAGGCATACATTTGATATTTCAATTTGGAGCTGATTCTGGCAAAAGATTATTTCCAAGTTATTACTGCAAATCAAATCAAGTAAAAGAAAAATGTCAGAAGCAGGCGTTCAAGCAAAATTCCCAGTAAGAAAGTCAATATGATTAAGAGTTGACAAAATAATATTTAAACACAAAATAAACAGGTTACAGAAAAGGAAATAAATCTTTTCAGATGCTAGGATTTTTGACAAGAAAAAAAGAGGAAACGGAAGGAAGGAAGGAAGGAAGGAAGGAAGGAAGGAAGGAAGGAAGGAAGGGGAATGAAAAAAAGAAAAAAGAAATAAGGAGAAAGAAACAAGGTACAAGAAAAATGAAAGAGAAGCAGCAAGCTATGTTCAAATGCAAAAAAATAAACTGAGTTTGACTGTACAAGAGGAGCAACATTGTTTCATCTCTTCTCATAGTGGGAATAAGATGGAAACATTATTATTAAAAATGCTGTCCAAGTTAATTGTCAACATTTATCAGCAACCAGAAAGGAGATTGCAATTTAGTACATCTCGTATCTCCACTTAAAATTAGACAGAATATCTTTGTGTGCATGTGTGTTACTGTGTGTTAATTCAAAATTAAATGCAGAGATTGCATTCATTAGAACAGGATTATTTGAAGACAAATTACTTTTTAGGAAATATTATTGTGAAGAAATAGATCAAATCTTGGAAAATGTGTGGTCTTGAGAACAATGACAGATTATAAACTCAGAGAAAGAATCAAGACTGCCACTATGTCAGTAAAAGTTCACAGCTAAGACAAATGGGAACAAAACCAACTGAGAAAAAGAACCTCTTGATCCACTGTCTATCCTGTGGAAAGTAGTGCTAAACATGGGAAATAAAACAGAAAAGAGGTCAAGCCTACATGCGAATAAAAGCATTAACTATGAAAAACAGAACCACTTATGATCTGTAACTGTAGCTCAACCAAGCAGCAGAACATATAATGATTTAAACTTAGGACATCAAGATCTTTGTACTTGTGTTTGGCAGTCAGTGATAATATAATCCCAGAAAAACTGATAGGAAAGATTTGAAGATAAAGGCAATATAATCAAGGGTGTACTAAAAAAACAATTTTGAAATTAAAGAAAAATTTAGACTTTTCATTTAAAAAAAAAAAAAGAAGGAAAAAAAATTACAGCCAAAAAGATAATACTACTTGGTATTCAGAACAGTTTACACAGAACAGTACCACATACTGCCAGGTAACAGTACAATTAAAATCCGCAATTCAATTATGATAGGGCATGCATAGTTTAAAAGTGTCAATTTCAGTCCTACCCAGCTCTCCAGGAGGACATAAGGACAAATTTCAAAGAGATGGACACTTGGAAGGCAAGCTAAATTTGGAAATAATACACTCTCAAACAAGCTCATCGGACTACCTACATTTCCATTACAGATCTATATAGATGCACACCGACATATAATCAATCACTTGTCCATTTAGATTACAAACTTCTCCACAACAGAGATCACCTGTGACTCTGTTTTGCAGTGCTTGGTACAACAGCGTTTCAGTCCTGGTAGGAGCTTCTAGGTATTAGCATACTAAATTAATCAATTAGTAAACAGTCTGGGCAGTCTTTACTCCTCTGTGCAGTTTCTGCTACATTTTCTGTGGAATTGCACATGGAAGGGCACCTGTATCTACTATAAGAACAAAGGAGAAGACTAATATCATATAAATAGAGGTGTCTGTAGTATTCAAGTCTATATCTAGTGGTTCCATGTTTTCAAATTAGGAAAAAATATGCTTTTAGGGTAAGACTCGTATGATGCATTTGCAGTGTCTGTTTTAGGATGAGATTAGCCTTACTCTAGAAGTGCTTGCTGCTCTCTGTTGACAATACAGGGAGTCTAGATGACTGGCCCAGATACACATGGTTACATGACAGATTTCTACTCTTGGATTACACTTAACAGGAATCAATTGAAAACCATAACAAAACAAAAAAGTAAAACCAAAAAAGGAAAAAAAAAAGGTGTGACTGTTAGCAACCTTGAGCTCTTGATGGTTAACAGCATCCTTTTTTTTCTTTTTCCCTAGACATTTTTTTCTCCCCTATAGGACAGTAATATTAATTCTCAGCTGTGAGCATTAAAAAAAGATGATTGAACATTTACAAACTACTTAAAGTAGCTACAGTACTAGACAAGCAAATAATGGAGTTAAATGAATCTTTCTTGTGTTTAGCAAAAATGTTACTGTTTCACCGGTGCAATGGATACCATTGAGACACAAAATTAGCCTTTGAAGAAGATTAAATTGAAGGGAGAGGTCAGGGATGCTTGTTTTGCCAAAGCTGATCTCTGTATTGAGAGCAAAAACATAATAATTGTTCTCTGACTGAATATTTAACCACAAGTCTACCTTACAGACCTGTTAGCACTTTCCATGACCGATATGCACATGATGGAACAGGGCTGATGTTCTCAAGTTTCCCACAAGACACAATCCTAGAATTACCTATGCTCAAGTGGTCTACACAGAAGTTAAAAACAAGCCCAAAGCTAACACACAGTGAACATGAGTCATTGGTGTTGATGCACACACATTTTTTTTAAGAGTTTTGTGGCTATAATTCTTCCGTCAAAACCTTTTTACCAGCACTTCCTAACCTGTTCCAGGGTGGCTTTTCCTTTCACAAAATTCTTGATTCCTGACTCTTTCTCTCCCTCTGTCATTGGCTTCCACATCACGGTTTGTTCAGCTAGATCTCTTATTTCAGTAGACAAGTTAGACAACAACTTTTAAAGAAGTCATTGAAATTCTCTTTCATTCCTCAAACTGGAAAAGAAAAATACTGAAATACAAGTTTGAAATTGTCATATTATTCATTATATTTAGTGTCTGCAAAATACAAATTAAATGTAAGATTAAAAATTTAAATAATGCTAAATATTTTTTAAAAAATCAAACACTATATATATATATATATATGGCAAATATTTATACACCATGACACTAACCAAGCACATTTTAAAGAGGGAATCATAATGATTCAGAACTTAGATTGTAAGTGGGGAATCAGGGAGCTGTTCTGGTTGTGTGTCTCTCATTAAGGTCTTGTTCTTGTTAACCAGTTACAGCCTGATTCTAGTTCTGACAACTGTAGAACAAAAATATAATCAGTGCATAAATACCATGTTCTCCTGTTCTCTTCTAGCACCTTCAAAGTTGACAAAAATCATGCTTTTTGGCTCAGTAACTGCAGCTGATATGCCAACCAGGGGCATGATGTGTTAAACCACAGCGAATACACGTATGTGTATGTATATGTGGATATATTTCCATTAGAAGACACTTTGCGACCTAAAAGAAAAGCAACATATGGAAAAAAAGGATGTTACACTTTCTGTCCTAGAACACATATAGAAATAGATTTTGTTCTTTTCACAAAATGGGTCTNGTATATGCGGATATATTTCCATTAGAAGACACTTTGCGACCTAAAAGAAAAGCAACATATGGAAAAAAAGGATGTTACACTTTCTGTCCTAGAACACATATAGAAATAGATTTTGTTCTTTTCACAAAATGGGTCTGAAAACTGTAAAAACACAATATAAAAGTAAAAGCTTTGGGAAAGAGTTTTAAGGACATTTAAAAATCTGTGCTTTCATTAAAAGGTAAACTTATAAACCAAACCAAATTTCAAAAGTAAAACCCCCTAAACATGTATTGGAAATGCACAATTCAATTTTCCACTCTTTAATGTTGAAAAATACGAACTGGTTCTAAACCAAGTTTTATTAAAACAGATATAACTTTAAATAAAAAAGTTTTTTCTAGAAACATTTTCCTGAAATGACATTTCTCTGTTGGATTCTAATGGATTTTCTGTTTTATTTTTTTTTTAAGAGCTATAGAAGGTATAGTTATTAACCCCTCCACTTCTGGTATCTTCCCTGTCACTTTGTGACAATATCTGGCATTTTTGAGGACATTGTGGGTTGCTTGAAAGAAGAAGAAATCTTTAGAGAATGTGGACAATTTTCCTCTTGAAAACGGTGTGAATCACACCAGGTTTCTATCACTCATGTAATTTTCCATGATGTTCCATGACACACACTAAAAACACAGAGAGAAAAAGCCATTTTAATTGTTTCTAGGGTTTTTTAAGTCCCAGCCACCTGCCAGAATGTATTATCCTCACGAACACTGTCAGAACAGGTTTCTTTAAAAACATGATTAAAAGAGTCACAAAATGCCAAGGAGTAAAGGAAAAGAGTGAAGGAAAAGACACGGGCTGCTAATTTCTGTTTTACATCCAAAGTATTAAATTTAATAGTTGATTAAATTTTCTTCAGGTATTCTTATCCACTGATACAATGTATCTAAATGTAACCTCAGTTTATATTTCCAAGATACTGATTACTGACCATATGCATATATCTCTTCTAAAAAGAAAATGTAGCAGTTAAAATATATCCTCTCTGCTGTGACACTAACAATTATTTACCTTCTACATTTAACATATTTTTATTTTACCTGTGAGATACAGACAAATACAGTTATTTCTTCAACATCTTCTACAGAAAAATTTATGGGAAAAAATCTTTATTGCCTCCAGGAAGTTCTTTTGTAGCATTTTGAAATATCTGTGTCAATGGAAAATCACGTTGGAACAAGATATAGATGTTTCTTACACAACTTTGACCACGCGAGGTCAATGTTAAACTCCCTTCCTAACACTGACTTTGAATACCTACATCAAGGTTAGAACAACAATGTCCAAACTTCAGGCAGTGTGACATCCATGCTGAGATAGTTACAGTAAAAAATTAATCTTTTTTTCATTGAAGACCTACTTTTGAGAAACTTTGTATAAAAGTTATGTCTGCTAAGAAAACCATCTGTATTCTATCTACAGACAATGCAGAGAAATTGGTTTCTCCCTGGGGGGATTTTATCCTGTCCTAAAGTGAGATTTTTCACAGATATCTAGATATTAAATATTAGGTGGTATGAATCCTACCTTGAGTTATTAACTTCAGAGAAAACAGGTGGGACACCATTGAATTAATCTTACCTCTATTTTTTTTGCCTAAACCATCAAGTATTTTAAATCTTCTTATATTTAAAAAATACTAAAGCTACAGGTGAAACTTGAGGTATTCAGTCTGATTCAGCAATGAAATCTCAGATACTTGGGAAAGACTCACTTATCAAATGTTTTTGGCAAAAAAATCTCAAACAAACAAACCCCAAAGAATAAAGGTCAGTAGATGAAATAGTATTATTATTTTTATGAAACAAGAAATGGGAATTACCTTCTCCCAACTTTTGTCATTTAGCAATTAAAACACAGAGATGGGACCTACTCGTTTAATGAAAAAACAACTAAGATTTTGAAAGTTAGATGAATGAGTAGCAAAGGCCACACAAGTATCAAAAAAGAAGAAACTATTTCTTTTCATAATGTCAGAGGTGAGGTCAAAAAGGAGGTGTAAAGCAACACTAACTACACAAAAACAGTTTTTGTAAAAGATAGGAGTATCAGAAAAATACAGAATGATACAGCATTTATTTCTACAGCTAAATGCTGCACACAGGACACACAGACCCATGTGGAACCCACTGCATAAAGGTTCACTGGAGGTTGTTCAACTGGTGCATACAAAAGATACACCAGTGCTCATAAAACAACAGCTGAATGAGTAGACATTAAAAACCTAACTGCAAGAGGCAGTTAAATGATAAAGACATGCTGCAGCACTGAACTTGCTTAGGTAAGAACTTTCTGCCCAGTGCCACTCCATTATGATTAATGTGTACACATGCGAACTTTATGAAAAAGATAATGAATTGATTGTGTTCCTAAACGATGCCATTTTAGACCTGTTTGGATTCCTTCCTTCCCCGGGAAGCAGATGACCACAGTCTGTTAGCTTAAACAAATGAACATTTAATGGTCATCTTTCTGCCAGCCAAGTGGAAAAGGGGAAACATTTATCAAGAGAAAGAAGGGAAAAACTGATCAAGCTCGCTATTCATCTCGGATATAGGTGCTGCAAAGTGGCTATTGAAAAGGGAAAACTGCTGCAGTTACCATGCCAAACTCACTTCAAGCATTGTTCAAAACGTGGAGGTCACACAATCCACAGCTGGGGAGAAATTCACATCCTAGTTTTCTCAGAATACAAAAGCCAAGAAATGTTAGTTTAATTATTTAATCACACAGAAACACAAGCACAGGAAGATCTTGCAGTTGATATGGTTTCTCTGCAATGTTTTTATATTTTACATTTAGTGTCCTCTTCAATGACACTGAAAAACATCACAAATTCTTTTGGCTTTGTAAAGGGTTTTGTTTTCCTTTGTTTTGGTTTGGTTTTTTACATGTTTTTCTTTACATATTTTTTAAACCACAATTGCTTTTATTTTTAATGAATATGTTCCTTAAGCAAAATAAATAATCTGACAATTCAGTGACTTTCCATGTATTGGATTTGTTTCACTTGTTTTCAGATGTCTATTTTCACTGAGAAAAACTAGCCCAGTGACTAGTTTAAATTGAACATCTAATTTAGGATGATTAAAGTGATACAAATATTTTGTCCAGAGACATGTCTTCAACTTTCCTGTTGGTAAATCATCATCCATGTTTTTGTACTAGTTACAGTCATTAGACAACGAAAAAAAAAGGACATAAGAAATGAACCAATTCTATAATATAGTAACTATGGCTTGGTCATGTTGGCACAGAAATTATTATTTATTTTTATGACAATAATATTTCAATGCCTGTAACAACACAACATTAAGTATGTAATGGTACAGCCTGGGTGCCAACTCAGTAGAAAACGTCTTTACCAAAAAAGAAATCGGTATCGTGGATAAGTCGAACATGTCAGCAGCGTGTCCTTGCAAAGAAAGCTAACTGCGTATGGGCCTGTATTTGCAGTAGTATAATCGGAAGATTGAGGAATTTCACTATTTTCCTCTATTCTGCAGTTATTAAACTGTATACTGTCCTCCAGTACAAGAAAGACGTTAGCACACTAGAGCAAGTCGAAGTGAGGGCCACGAAGACACTTAGGGGGCTGAAACATGTGGTATATGAAAAGACACTGAGACACTGAGGTTTGTTCAGCCTGGAGAAGAGAATGTCCGCAAGTGGGAAGGCTAATAGGTGTTTACAAGTTGCAACAAAGAAAACTGCAGCTGGGATGTAGGAATTTTTTTCTTTTTTTTTTCCCCTGCACTGAAGATGATCAAAGAATGAAATATGAGCCCAGAGAAGTTGTGGACTATCTATCCTGTGAAATATGAAAAGACTGGCTTGACCAGGCCCTAAGATGCTTGATCTAATCTTGAAATTGGAGCAGATGACTTGCAGTGATCCCTTCCAGGCTAAACTATTCCATAACTTCACGATTTTATGATCCTAAAGCAATGACAGTTGGTTAATAAGAAGTGCAACATGACCTGGCAATGCACACTCGCAGTCCAGAAAGCCACCCATATCCTGGGCTGCATCAAAAGAAGCGTGATCAGCAGGATGAGGGAGGTGATTCTCCCCTTCTACTGGGCTCTTGTAAGACATGGAGTATTGCATTCAACTCTGGGTCCCCCAACATAAGGACATGGATCCATTGGAGATAGTCCACAGGAGGGCTACAAAGTTGATGAGGGGGCTGGAGCAGCTCTCTTATGAAGACAGTCTGAGACAGTTGGGGTTGTTGAGCCTAGAGAAGAGAAGACTCTGGGGACACCTTATAGCAGCTTTCCAGTACCTGCAGGGGTGCTACGAGAGAGCTGGAGAGGGATTTTTTACAAGGGCATGTAGTGATAGCACAAGGGTTAATGGTTTTAAACTGAAGGAGGGTGGATTTAGATCAGATATTAGGAAGAAATTCTTCACAGTGAGGGTGGTGAGACACTGGAAGAGGTCTCCCAGAGAAACTGTGGATGCCCCCTCCCTGGAAGTGTGAAAACACAGGCCGGATGGGGCTTTGAGCAACTTGTTCTAGTGAAACGTGTCCCTGCCCATGGCAGGGGAGTTGGAACTAGACAATTTTTAAGGTCCATTCCTACCCAAACTGTTCTATGAATCTATGATTCTATGATACACAACCACTCATTTAAAGATAATATTCAGACAGGGAAAGACTCTATAAGAAAGATGCATGAGTGAATTACAGGGCACATGCTAGCACCTACATTTTGACCATGGTGCCTTATTGACTTCATGTGAAAAATAGATACAATATTTATATAGGCTTTTTTTTAAAAAAAATGAATTGTTATGTAATGAAAACAACAAATCAAATAATCTCAATCCTTTAAATCAAATAATTGCTATTTAAAAAAAACTGAATTCAACTCAATTTTTGTCCAAGAATAGTGGTTTATTTTTTATGAAATCTTTATCTTCGTCTCCTTGAGACACAATGATGGAGGCAACTATCCTGATTGTGCAGAACTAATCCTTTTTTCATCCTCACACATCTATGTGTTGGTTCCTCTCCAGTTTATAGCTCTCTCATTTTGAAAATTTGCTTATTCTAGAGATAGCTTTCCAGTACATCTATGTACCATAGCAAGAAATTTTTTTTCATGCAAATAGCAACTGTCATCCTGTGTGTTGTGACCATGATTTAGAAATATTAGGTGTTCATACACAGAACTCCATTTAATGTTGAGCAGGAAGCTGGCAAGCACAAAGAGTAACAACTAGACAGCACCCTAATTTTAAACGACTCTGGCAATTTCCTGGGATTTTTATTCAGCACAGGCAATCAGGTATTCAGTTTTATGTCTCATCCAAAAAATACAATATCTCATAGCAGAACACTGTTTTAATGCAGTATTGATATATTGGCTGAAAAACGCTTTAAAGAGAAGAGTATTGAATATGGAAGAAGTCATTCACTTTTATTAAGGAATAGTCTTGATTTTACCAAAAGTACTGGGCTAGTCATTTTGAAATAAGTGTAGTCCCTTTCCTAGGACATTTCGTGAATGCTGTATGTCCAGCTGAAAGTATTTATGACTTCATTTACGGAACATTTTAATCATCACAGCATATTCCATGATTTTAACATCTTCTCTGCTAAATGCAAGTGATCATTGAAATTTTAATTAAGTCTTTCTCTGAAATTGACTTACAGTTTCCCACAAAATGAGCTGGATTGTAAATGTGAGTAGTCATGAACTTAAGGCTGAGCTGTATGCTTTAAGCTCGTCTCTGTCAGAGATGTTGTGTCAATAAATGTTCTGAAGAAGATGATCTCTATTAAATAATGGAGTTTTGTTCTTCTGTCATATCCTCTTTTCAGGCTACAGGAAGAAACACACCTCCAGTTAAGCAATGTAAACCAGATGCTTAGCTTGTTCGTTCTGCTAACTACATTCTCTCTTTGTAAATTATAGACACACTAACCTATTTAAGACATAACTCAGGTGACTGGTGAACCACAGCGCCTGCCAGCTCCTCAAATAAAGAGGATCCACTTACTCATCTGCTCTGTCTCAATCTGCCTGGCAAATTTGAATTGACTGCTCACTGTCCAAACTCATAGAGTAAGGATCTATTTGAGGAGAATTCCTCTGAACACTTTTGTTTCCTTTCCCTCTACATTACTCTCTCATTTTGTAAAACAGGTTTGTTGCTCTGTGTTAATGGGATATGATGTAAGATGAACTGTCACCACATGCCAGAAATTAGAAAGAAAATATCTTTTCAGATCAGAATTCTTTATGTGACTTTTATTTCCTTTGGCTTTTAGCAGTTTGAGTATTGAATTGTTCAACTACAGTCTGCAGAAAATTTAATACCTGGAACATTCCTCCTAGTGTGAATTACAGACACATTTGACTTGTTCAGCAAGACCCTGAACATATTGTTTCAAGCCTTATCTATTTCATGTGAATCTTGTAAATACTGATTGATGAAATCTCAGAGAAATCATTTTTAACAAACCTGCTTTTTTAAAAAAAACATATACTTAAAAAAGGAGATTATGCTTTATCCTTTCTATCCACTCCCATATACAGATGCTGGGTGATTGTTAAGTGATGTAAATCAGTATAGAAAGATTGCCTTCATTAAAACAACATTCATTTTCACTTTCAAACAATCTTGCTCCTCTTAAAATTGTTTTACCATTGGAAATTTTGAGATAGGTTGTAAGCTTATAAAAATAATTAGAATCATACATTCCTCTTAGTTTTATGTCTGTATATCTGCAGTAAACATCGGTCAAATCCATGAAATTACTTCAATGAAAATTATGAGAATCAGAGGAGAATCAAGATCACTGCACAGGAATTTCCTTCAGGTGGATGAAAACCTGCCACAAGCTGAAGTTGTGCAAAATTATAGCAAGACTGAGAGTCATATTAATCTTACCCAACTTTAGCTATCTACAGAGAAGGGCAATTAATCTCAATAATAATCTCAGATATCTGTCTACATGCAGATAAATCACTCTTTGGAGGTTCTTTGTCTTGCTACAGACTACCAAGGTCTATACTCGAAACATGGATTAGATATGTAATGTTATGTGGTTAACTTTAGGTGAGATGAATTCACCTTGGGATGACCATCTAAACAAACAAACAAACTAACAAACAATAGATTAAAAAAACACTGTTACCATGGAAAAATATAATTGGGATGTATTTTGCACTTTATCTTGCATCAGACACACTCCTTTTAAGAAATAGATTAAGATAATTCACTGATATAACTACAATGTTTAGAACTTGGAGGCAATTTTTGAGGAAGAACTTGAACAGAAAAGAGATTGAGAAACCATAAGTAGGTAAGAGTTGCTCAGTATAATGAAATATACAAACAGTATAGAAAATAAAGTATTCCCCATTCAGTCAAGAAGTTGTTGGTAGTGTGGTTTTTGTTTGTTTGTTTCATGAAGTATACATGTTCTAAACTGAAAATTGTCAAATGAAAAATTCTCGTATCGACTTCATAGGGTGTACCATTCTTCTTGAGGTGTCCTAGAGAGAAAATATAACTTAACACAATGTACAATAAAAGAGGTGGAGGTGGGGATTAATTTTCAGTATAATATGGGCATCAGGAAGTTTGAATAATATAGCTAAATACTGACATTTACTTTGAGCAAGTTAAATAGCTCCCAACGCTTCATTGACTATACCAATTAGTCCTCCACTAACTATAGGACAAGCAAGTGAATTATTTTCATGCAAGTAATTGAGTCATATTCAGATCTAGAATTACTCTGACCAAAAATGTTGCTTCTAATTGTACAGTTTGTCTCATCTTAAAATAGTTGCAAATATATGAGAACGATTGTAGCTTTGGAGTGCCTACTTTGCTGACTGTAAGGGGAGCCTTAGCTGTCTAGCTCAGAAGTACCTGCTCAGTGCAGATACGTAAAATTAAGGGAAATTAATCACATCACCAATTTTTTGGAAGCTCAGCTTTAGATCCTAACTACCAAAGCTATAAAAGTCAAAGGTGAATCATTAGGAAAGTAAAGGGAGGAAGCAAACAAGAGAAAAGTTGTGGGAGGACATTACTTGTCACTGCTTGGAACTACAGCCCTCTCTTAGGAGACCTTAAAAAACAAAAGTCTGTGTTACTTGTTTGAGGAGAGACAGAAAATCTTTAAGGATGAGGGAGGCAGAGCATGTAAGTTGGGGTAAGAAACTTTTGCTCCCCAATAAAAAAGTATTTACCCAGGAGATTATGGATTGTATGGGGTAACTTTGAAGGTCATTCTTTCATATTATTTATGTGTATATTTATTTATTGACTGCAGGGAAAAATATTTTAATTTAAAAGGCACCCTAAAAGGTTTTTCCTCATCTTTTTTTTTTTTCAGTTTTGAATGTATTTGTCAAAAAGCATACAAGCATTTAAAAATGCAGTTTCTTTTCCCTGCAGTTGGGGTAAATTAAAAAGTGAAAGACCAAAAGTATGCCAAGAAAATGTAAATTTAATGATTTATGTGTTTATTTATATGTGCGTTTGATGGAAATGGCTTTTTCCATCTTTTTCCTTTTCCCTTTTAATAACCTTTTTTGGCATTTTAAGGCTAATCTAGTTAAGCAAGCAAGCAATTGGTTCTGAAAAAGAATATGAAGTAAAGGGAACATGTAGCTTACGCTGTAATTACAAAGTTTCAACTTTGATTAATTTATAGTCATGAGCAAGAAAACAAAATGAGAGGATGAAAAACTAAAGAAAAAATAAACCAGAAATTATGCTTTGCAATTGTGGCTCAAGCGTCTTGATAATTAACAACACTTGCAACATAAAAAAGCTATTGCAAAACCTGTATCAGTGCAAAAGTCAATGATAGATTTGTATTTCCTGAAAAAGAAATCACAGGACAGGCTGATTTTCTACTGTGAATTTGAAAAGATGAAAATCAGTGTAATAGTCAGTTTTATATTTTTTATTAATTAAAATATCATGTATGGGAAAATAGTAGAAGACTAAGTGGCAGGACAAAAATCTGAGGAGTAAATCAAAAATCTAGACAAGTTCCCAGAACAAAATGATAGAGAAGTTGATTAAAGTGTGGAGCTTTTTATTGTTTGTTTGTTTTTCTCTTAGAAGTGGGATATTATTTAAACACTGTAGAAATGTGAAAAGGTCCATCTGAAAAAATACAGAAAAAAAAAAATCCAATATCAGTCCCAAACATCATGCTGGAAATAACCAATGCAGGATGAAACATGTACCAGAAAAGAGTTTCTCTCAAATATCAAAGAATTCCATCATTTGTGTCCAAGTTGATGTATAAATCTCATCACAAAATGCAGAATCTGTAGATAAAATTTGTAGGCCAAAAACTTTAGCTTCAAGGAGTGAGTTTTCACTATGTAAAATAGCAGCAAATGAAACTTGAATAGGTCTACTACAGAACTTTTATGCAAATTAATGAAAAAATTTTTTTCACAGTCTCAAGCCACTTGGTATCATCTTAACTACATGTGTTTATAAGTGGTCATTGAAAAAATATGACATTTCTAGAAATCTGAAACGGAAAAAGGCTTGCCCCATCACTAGCTGAGCTATTAGAGATGGTTAACAAGATTATATTATATTCTCCATCTTAAAAATATTTTGGTTACAGAGCTTTTTTGTCATGACTGCTTTATGACTTTCACAGAAAATACAGATATTATGCAGAAATATGTCAATTTTACACAGTGTTAAAATGTGTACTTAATCAAGGCTCAGAAATAGAAGAAAACTATATCTCTCATGTCCTGAAGTTCAACTCTACTAATGTCACTCCTAAGGAATATGTTGTTGAAGTCCTCTAATTCTGGCTACACCACAACTTTTCCAGCCGAACTATCCCATGTTGTTTCTACATGTGGGAATTCTGGTAAGATGTTCCTTGAATCCAACCTGACTCTTTGTTTACACAGTTTAAATCCATTAATTTGTTGTAATAATTATGGACTTGGAAAATAAACTCCCATTTTTTTAGCAGGCATTTACTTATTTGACAGATGTTATCAGTTATTCTGGCAGTCTTTTCTACTTTAGCAAAATGACCCCAATTATTTAGATCTTTCGTCATAGCTTATTTATGGACCTCTGATCACTGTTCGTTTTCCTGTGTGAGCTTTCTACTTCTATCTCTGAAGTGCAGCAGTCAGAATTGGATACCATGCTTTAGCTAAGGCCTTATCATGAAAACCAGGGGATTAATTCATGTATCTCTCAGGCTACATTCATTTTTATATATCCCAGCATGGTGTTTACTATTTCATCTTTTTTTTTTTGTTTCAATTGTGTGTCAAAACATCTCAAATAATAGAAAAATCAATCTAGTCTTATTTTTATGGTATATATTTTTTTTCCTACCTCCAGCAGGTCCTGATAGTTGTTCGGGAGGAAGTTACCTTATTTTTTTGTGCCTCATTTTTCTTATTTTTAAAGGGGGAATACTGACACTATGATCTTTATAGTTCTTTGAAATCTAGGGTTAACTGTTACAATATGTGAGGTAAATATAATAATTTTAGATTATAGACAAGATTTTAGTACAATGTTTTACTGTTCTTAATTCACTGTGTTCTTGCATTAGACTGTTTATATGTTTTACGGAAGTATGAAAATTTAAAATCTTTTCAGTATATATATACACTAGAGTTTCTGAAAATCCTGCTTTATAATGATCTGAATTCTTTACTGATTACCCTGAACCACTGAGTACTTGCTTAGACACCAATCCTACACTCTGAGACTGGTTTTATCAAAAACGTAACTTTGATTTTGTTGTGCTATTTCATTCATACCCTAACTGCCCCCATTGTTGCAATAGCCAATATTTACCACTCTCTACCAGCAAAATCCAAGGATTAAAAAATCTGTGAGATTGGACCAAATGCATATATAAAGGTCTCTTAGCACCAGTATCGACTCAAGACTATTTGGATTCATCTGTAAAGTGCATTAAGCAGAAGAATAGCATTTCAATAACAATAAAAGTATAGTTTACATGTCCATTACAGACTAAATTCAGTTGGGAAATAATTTACTAAATTCTTTTTCACTATTCTTACATGCTACCAAGAGGAAAATACGTTACACACAAGCATTTTAGAGTCCCTTTTGAAAATTTAACAGATAATGGGAGTGAGAATATCCATTTAGAAAGTTATACCTAGGAAGCTGCCTGGACATCTCCTGCAATGCTTGTTCGTTAAAAGCAGTGCTGTACTTCTTAAAAAAGCCTTTTCTGTGGGGGAAAGTGTTTAGTATCAGCATTTAGTATACAAGGGTATACCAAGCAAATTTAAGAAAGTAATAATAAATCAACACTGTTAATGTGTAAACATACCTTATTTTAGAATCTGACTTATATTGTATTCTCCACTGGTTCTGCCAGCCACCCTAAAAGCATTGTAGTGGATGTCCTAACATCAGTCTTTTGCTGCCCATTTCCGGTAAGGTTCTGCAGTCAACCAATGACCAACATCTACTGTTGCACCACTAACTGTGCTCATTGTCCTGAGTATAGGTAAGTCCAGCATAGACACCTGACACTTAACGTGAAATACAGAAGCAAAGACAACCTGTGAACTCCTCATCATGGGTACCACATCCTACTTTTCCCAATTTGATCATAATATCTTTATTCAACTGCCAGATCTCCTTAAGCAAGCTGATATTTCTGATAACTTCAAAAACCTACCTCTAAGCCTCAGTCATATTCAAAAGCAGTAGATACTCGCATAAGGTTTCCTCGCAACACATCAGTGAAATGCTCAAAAGCAAGCTAATGATGAATGACAGCAAATGACAAATGACAGCATTTAAAATGCTAAGCCTAGAGATTGTATACCAGTCACCATGACAGACTTTCATTTACCTTATTCCAGCTCTCCTACGCTGCTTTCCAGGAGATGAACACAAGAGGAGCATCTCCTTTCCTCCTTACTGGCTAGCTTAGCTCCTTTTCGTTTCTTGTTGGAGAGACTCACCCCTATCTGAACTCACTCCCAACCTTTCAAAATGCTACAGAATAACACATATGCAGATAAAAGCCTGTCTTCTTAGAGTATTCTTTTATGTTCACATGGTGCTCTCACTTCCCTGGGGTCTCCCTCCCTCCCTCTTGCTGCAGCTGAGAGCTGTTCTTTCTCTGATTCAACAAGTGTTTAATAGCAAAATCCAGCCCTGCAGAGCTTCAGGCCACAGTATGTATACCTGAACTGCTAGCAACTACTTCTCCTATACATTAGCATGGAAGCAAACTCAGTATTTATGCATGAAGATCTTAAGCACTAGCTGAGCAACATTATGCACAGATTGAGCAAAAGGCTCTAGCTATCACTTTCAGTGTCCAGAGATGTTGATAATATCTTTCTGGCAGGAACCTGCACATAATCACTGATCACCAAACATCTTACTGATTTTAAGTGTGGGAGAGGGAAGGCAATTTTAGTTTTAGCTGTTCCAGTGATTCAGAGTAGGAGTTAAACTCTGTGATGGTTTAGAAATAGTCTACTGAACATTGATCTTCAGCACAAAAGTTTCTGATGTTGATAGACTTCACTTCAAGGTTGTGAAACGATTTTACTGTGGATATAAGATGCTACAAACCAGAATATTGTCCAAATCAGCCAGTTACCTGAGATGGTGAAGCAAATCTTCCAGACCAAACAAAGAGATAACTTTTAATCTGAAATTTTAAGCCTTATATCAAAAAGGTGAACAAACAATTTAAAAAAAATTCTCTTGAGATATTATTTTTTATAAGAAGGATGCGATCTCCTGTGGTTTCTAAGACTCATTGATCTGGAAAAGTACTGTCACGAAGTTTGGAAAGACTTTTATGAAAACTTTCTGAGTATAATCCATAAGTAAGGTTAGGTGAATAGTGAAAAATGAAGACACTGGCCTGTATTAAGGAAATCCATGTGTAAGAGTTTATTCTTTGCAATGAAATTTCTGGTTATGCCCAATACAAATACAGACTGTGTAATTTACAGATGGTGTCTTATGATATTGTGGTCTGATTACAGTCAATGTCTGAAACCATTTCTACATTCTCAGTTAATGTGAGCAGGCTGTAAATAATTTTGTTTCACTTATGTTACATATGTTATCTGGTGATAAATTGTACTATATGTCTTCATTTCAATCACAGAATTTCAATATTCCTCTATTCTGCTTTCTTTCTTTTTTCAGGATAACACAAATGTTTCATATGTGTTTCTTCTTTTTGTTGTCATCTGTAATGGACAAGATTAACCTTTAATAGTTTCATTAACCAACAAAAATATTAAGTAAAAAGGAAAAAGTAGAAAGTATATTTATTCCCCAAATCCTGCCACATGTATGTCTGCTCATTATGCATTAAAGTCATAGAGATTTTTAGGTTTTTTAAAGAGTATGTACAAGGAAGGTGTACAAGAGTGGAATTTGTGAAATCTGTGGTGAGGAAACGTATCTATAATTATTAGGTATATGACTAAGTGGATAGATATTATAGTGTAGTTTGAGGTCTAGACGTAACATTGAAACCACCGTTTAAAAATAACCAGTGAAATTCTATTCCCTCTGAAGGCATTGTATTAGGTAGAAAGCAGGAAATGAGATTTCAGCCACACTCTTCTCTTTTCCCTTGAAGTGTTAGGAATCCATAGATGAAGGTTTTGCAACATGGAAAAATGTACCATCCATGAACTCCACCATGATCTGGAAGGCAACTGCAAAGTCACTGAATTCCTTACTTTTGTCATCGTCTAACTAGAAGGTCTGTTACACAGGGCTGGAACTTGGTATTTGCGGAATTTCACTAATACAAGAATACCTTTAGAGGAAATACCAGTCACTGTTGCAAGCTATCCAGTGACATGCTGTTCGTATTACACTGAATCTTTCTGTAGATGTATACATACATAGTTGCATAGAGCAATAAAGCACATCATTGAAGAATTTTTCTGATGTCTTCATGAAGTGAGTAATCTAGGCTTGCATTGTTGTATGTGAAATGGTGCGGGCAATTCATCCTCAGTTCCATCTTTGCACTTCATCAAGATTTATTAATTAATAAGGATGTATTTTCCACCGAGGGCCAAAAGGACTGTAGCTCCCCATTAGCAGTATCTTGTAGAGTCTCACGTTTCCTGTTACATTACAAGGATGATGTTGTACACCTGGTTTGTCCTCTCATCACATTGTGGCTGTGTCCAATCCTGACTGCTATTTCTACTGTAATTGCAAACAGTTTGATTTCTCTAACAAACTCTGTTCTTGCTATGCTTCCCTGGTCCTCTTATAGAAAAATAATTTGTTTTTCTTTCTCTGCCTGCAGATTCCATAAACATCAGATCACATTTTAAAATGTCCCCTCTACCCCCTACCCACTACTTATGGAGCCTGCGGTGACTGATAGGATCACAAGGTGTGTGTTATTGGCAAGATGGTTTAATAGGCAGGGAGGTTTGTGGTTGAAACACAAACTCCCTGAGTCAGCTCAACCCATTCACTTAGTCTTCCCTATGCTCCAGTTCAAAATGTTATGAGATGTTTTCTTAGTACTGTGCTATTTAAGCACTTACGTGACCTTTGGGTGGATTGCTATTCTCCCCATTGTCTATTTGTTTTCATTTATGTTTTTAAACAAACACCTAAATTATAAGAAATCTTCCTGGATCTCTAGATTCTGTTTCCATTACAGATCCATATAAAACATACCTCTATATTAAGGATTATGCATTTCTATATAAAACCAAGAACTGTCTTGAAAATTATGAAGTATCAGATAAGTGTAACCACTTAATTTTTATACTGTTGATAATGTTTATGCTGTGTCTTTTTAATTAAAATGAAGGAAGGGGATAATAAAAATATGTCTTTTGCTTACAGGAAATGCTTGTTTTAGCATGTGTTTTCCCGTCAGACTTTTGCAAGAGTTGTCCTTGATGCCAAATGCCAAAACATCTTTTCTATATAAATTATTAAGAAAGAGCTCTGCATATATTTTGCACCAGATAAATTATGCACCCATTTTAATCTAGACGAGAAATAAGGAATTCCTATTCCACAGCACATCTGAATTTTGTATGGAATTTTGCACATACTGTGATGTTGGGCCCAATATTTTATGCATCAGCTTACCTCATGTTTTCTTTATAAACTGAAGAGTATCTGCACACTGAGCTATGTGTTTTATAAAAGAGAAGAAAGAATTCAAAATTAGGATAATGTAATCAAACAAGGTGGGGGGTTTTGTTGTTTGGGGTTTTTTTCACTCTTTTGCTGCTTCTTCCTTCCCCCTGTACCTTTTCCCATTCTATTTTGGATTATTTTGAATCTCTTGTCACATGCAATTTCACAAATTAGTTTCTCAGTAAGATACTGAAGAAACAAAAAATCCAACGTACCCAATCTGATAATTTAAATGCTTCTCTGCTCTCCAGTCACAAACTTTTGCTCATTTGAAGTAAACTCAAGCTAACTTCTTCCTTTTTTTATTGTGTTGAATAGTGCCGTTACCTTATTAATTTTCATCATGAATTTAGTCCTGCCAAGATTGCCTCCAGCAAGGGATATTGATAGGGAAAGATGAAAAGCATAAAAGGTTAACATAGAAGGGCAGATAAACAAATAGGATTTGATCCAAAGCCTGCTTGAGTCAATGAGAGATTTTTCCATTGACTTCAGGAGACTGTAGATCTGACCCATTGGACATTTAGGTAAAAATACAGTGAAATGCTGAGCAGCTCCTACAAAATGTTACTTGTCCTCAGTTCTCATCAGTGTCAGAAAGAGTTAAGAGGTTCAGTGCCCTGGAGATTTGGAGTATTTAAAAGTTAATAAGAAAGTACATGACTGAAAGAAGAACAAGGGGACAGAGACCGCACACTTTACTTACAGCTTCTGAGAAATCCTGTTGAAGTCAATCAGATCAAACAGTCACAACTGCTTTGGTGAATTAAGCAGAGAATGAAGAAAGAGGCGTGGGGAGATAGCAGCTGTAATAGAGGAGGGAGAAGACTGCAAAAAACAGAGTTTAACAGGAGAATGTAAAATACACAAAAACTTAAAAAAGAGCTGAGATTAAATGCAAAGCAGGAGGATGAATATGTAGTTTTGTCTGATTTTTGCCTCCTGGACACTTACTATACAACGGGAGTTAAAACATCTTTATTTTATTATTTCACTCTCTTTCTAGCACTATTTAGACTTTCATTTCTGATTTTGAACAAGCCTTAAAATTGCATAAAGTCTTTGGGACATTTAAAACTTCTGTTTCATACACCACTCCTGGGATCTTTCCTGGGGGCTATATTTGAGAGGAAAATGAATTTTGTTCACAGCTGGTGGCATGGTATGAAGATTTTTTTTTTCCTTTGCATATTTAACCCTTTACTATATTATTTTTTTAATTCTCTTTACTACTGTGGCAGAAATGCTTTCCATTTTGAGGGTTTTATAGCGATAGTTTCACAAAACTGATGTATTATTAATAGACCACTAGCAGAACGGGAAACATCGAGGAAAGGTAGAAGACCTGATTTGTGTTAAGTCACATCTTCTAGGTCACTAATTCTAAAAAAGGGTCAAGAATAGGATTTATGGATTCTCATAAATCACACTAGAAGGGACCTCCAGAGGTCATACTGCCCATCTGCCTGACTAAAGGCAGGGTCAAAAATTTCTAAACGATGTAATCCTGCTCATACAGGCAAAAAACACAAACACACTTTGACTAGTTAAGTACGTTCATCAAGCCAGCATCTTTTTTTCTAATAATGAATAAAAAAACATTGAATGTGTCTGCATAAGTATTTAAAGGGATAACAAAAAGAAAATTATCACAAATATTGAAAAATGACAGAATAAATTATTTTACCATAGTACCACTTCTCCTAGCAGCATATTGATGTATGCTGCATGTGATATTTTATGCATATGCTTTGGTGACATTTTAAAGCTGAGGTCTTTCTTTTTCCCTGGGCCAAAATAAGGTCTATGTGTCTATTGTGCTATGTGGAAGTCATGAGAATAATATCAACACTTTGAAATTTACCTTAAATTGTGCATTGTTTTTGTTTATATTATGCTACCAATGTCTGAGTATAAAAGTCAAAATAAGCATGAGAAATAAAAGAGAGACTGTTGAGATGATACTTCTTTTGGGAACTGAGAAAGGAAAATAATCCTAAGAATCTGATATCGATGACATTTCCAGCCTTAAAGAAAGAAAGAAATACGAAAATCATTTCACAATGTTTCTCTGCATTTTTCAAGTCTTCTCAAAAACAGATTTAGCAAAATAATAAAGAAATTATAAAATAAGCAAAGGAACTTTCTCATTCTGATTTCAAAATATTGCAGTAAACAAGGACATACATTTGGTATAAAAATTCAGTTCACTAAGACTTCAGAGATGACATTCTGCATTGCAAATATTTGGAAGATTAAGTTGATTTTGAGGAAGATTTATTTAAAAAAAAGTATTTCATTTTAAGTGATGTTTCTTCCAAAATTCATATTAACCCTTACCTGCAACCCTGCTGTGGGCAGGAGCGGGTCAGACAGGTGACCCAAAACTGACCAAAGGGAGTGGTCCGTCCCATACATGTCATACTCGTTATAAAGCTGAGGGATCATGAGGGTCTCGCTCTCTTCTTCTATGGCCGGCGTTCGAGGAGGACTCTGTCTGATTCTTCTGCCTTCGATCCCGATCCATGCATTCCTGAATCCAGCTCCTGCCTGCTGGTGAGTACAGTCCAGGACTTTCCCAGGGCATGCCCCGCGGCGTCCAGGTGACATATTTGTCATTGGTGGGGGGGAGCTGGATATTGGTTTTGTACATATTTGTATATTTGTATACATTGCATTATTATTTTTTGTATTGTTATAATACACTATTACTGTAGTTAGATTAAAGCTGTTTTATCTTTTCCAACCTGTCTTTCCCTGTTCTCTTTCCGCCTACTTTGGGGAGGGAGGGGGATAAAGAAGAGCATCTGTCATTTCTTTAATAGCCAGCCCAGCTTTAACCCGTGACACTTTCTTTCTCTTTCTCTTCCTTTCCCAAGATCTTTTTCCTTCTTATTCTGTTCCTCTGTTTCTCTTTGTTTCTCTTTCTCTTTCCCTCTTTTCACTAGAGAGGGAATATATATGACTATTTAGAATACTTGTGTAGCATTCAAACTGGTAAAGGCCCCTTGTGTAGTGTCAAAATGTTAACAGAGAAAATACCGATCTTTTGGCCATGACGTAAACTGGCAATATACTTATTCATTAACATTTGATGTTAATGTCATATATTTTATATATATATATATATAAAATGTTATGTATGTTATATATAATACATATTATATATATATTTTATATA
>VZSC01017131.1:175729-189211 GCA_013398225.1 Steatornis caripensis
CTATGGAGAGCTAACACTTGAACAAGTGAAGTTTAATACTGTTTTGAGAGGTTGCAGAGACGTTGCCCTCACACCGTACCCAGTGATAAAATGGTTCTATGACAGCTCAGACAGTAGTAATGAACAAATAGAATTGTTGCTAACTCTGGCTTGACTTTAAATCAACTGAGAAGCTGGCATGAAGATATTTGACAAACGTCTTTATTTCTTAGGTACGTCTGTGCTGTACAACCCAATGCCAAGTCAAGACAGCAGGCCATTTATCCTTATGTTTCAGCAATATCCTGATGGTGTGCTAGGATGAAGGATGGTCACCTGCCTTTCCTACACCTCTCTTTCCCCTACATGTCCTCATCTTCCTTGCATGAAATGTTGTCCGCACAGCTAGTAAGGTGTAAAACATTTTCTTTCTTCTTAATAATCAGTGGATGAAGACTTCAGTGAACATTTCATTTACAACACAGGTAACAATACACAACATCAGCTAAATGTCTGATGTCTCACAGGAAACAGTTACCTCTTTTTCTTCATTTCCTGATGTACTCTGTTCTCTGTTCCACATGGACTTAAACCCATCTTTTCATTCCAACCTTTCAGCTGATTAAGAAAGTCATGTGAAATGTAGGCCTTACATAATACCAGAATTGGAAGAAAAGTTCTTCTTGCCCCACATCAAGTTAGCAGTTTAGTTCACAAAGAATTCTTGACGAGTTGTGCTGAAACCTGGGAGAGGAAGGCAGACCACACAGCTACGAGGCAAGTGGACCGACAAAAATTCATCACTGTGGAAATACCACATGAAATTTTGTGTTCCTAAGCTGTACTTCATTTCTTAGAAAACCCAGAAACTAGTGCATTATTTGCTGAGAAAACTGTTACAAGCTTCTTTCTATTACTCTTCTTTATTACTTAGTTTCTGCCTCAGAACAGACTGCATTTGCAGAATATCATATCTTCATTTACCAATGCATAATCAATGAATCTTAGAGTGTTCAGATTCTATGGCAATTCTGTACATGCAATTATCAAGGCAATTATTGCCTTAAAGAAGGTGAACACAACAGATGTTGATTTGAATTGCATCTCCAGCCAAACCACAAAGACAACTGCACGCAAGACTTTAAAGAGAATATGGGTCAAATCCACACTTGTCAATATTTTGCCTCCTTTTGTCAAAAGATAGCACTTGACAACACGATAACCCCATCGCTTTGATTTCCAAAGGAGAACTTGGGAAGTGAAAAAAGCTTTTCTGAATTCTCTGTAGCTCATATTTGATCAAAGAACTCCAGATAAAAGAGTGAAAAATTATATAAAATATATAATGAAAATCTTCTGTATCTCAACTATCATAAAAATTACTTCTAAGAAGACAGCAATCTTCTTTGATATAAGTTTTCTGAAACTATGAAGAGTTTCTTGTCTGACTTACCTCTTTAAGAGAAGACTATGTATATTTTTGTTTGTTTTTTTTTTTTAATTTTTATTGTCCGCAAAAGTATCACAGGAAATCTGTGAATAGATGACAAAGCCTGAGATGTATTCAGTGTATTCAACCGATGAATTATTTAAGTGTAGGGAAGAAACTATATTTTTCCTAATCCCACTCTTGCTGAGGATAGTTGTAGGCAGTATAGTATTATCTATAACTTTCCTACACAATATGTAGAAATTTGGGTATGTAACTTATTTTCACATCACTTTTTTCATTGATTAGAAAAGATCCTTTCTTCCTCATGACTCTTGGCATGGCTGCTGGGAAATGAAAGTTGAAAATGCTTGAATAAATTGAATATAGAAGATTTATTCAACAACTGAATTATTTAAATCTACATAAAGAATGAGACCTTTAAGGCAAAACTTCTGTTTACAATTCTCCAGGCTTTTTGGAACTTATTTGATATATAATTTCCTTAAATGCTTACTGCAGAGTTTGAATCTTATTATTTATTTTTCTTAAAATCACTATAGCAAGATGATTTCTGGAGAAAAATCTAGGCTGAGACAGGTTTCACCTATCAGTTAAAACCCCATTTTCTCTCAGCTTCATAAGCGTAAATCAGGAATAACTATTGACTACAGCAGTTGTAGTGAAGTTATTCTAGATTTACTGACATAAGTCAAAGCAGAATGGAGTCCCTGAGGTTCTTTTTTGCTCAGGTAGTAACGTTAGATCTATTGAAGTGCCAAACATGTATTTGCCAGTGCTTGAATTCTACTGTTTCATGTCATCCTTCACAGTAATTTTAAAATTTGTGAATGTTTTTCTCCTTAAGGTGTGGCAAAAGAGATCGTAACAGAAATTTAAATAAAAATGCATTGCCTGGTTCTGTGCCTCAATTATTCCTCCTTAATTTTTTGTATGTTTTTATATCTACAGATGAACTTTGCAAGACGAAGAAATCATGAGTCAGATGACTTTAAGTTAAAAGGCTTATAATTGTGGCCTAGCTCTGGTTGTGACTCTGAATGTTTCACCTAATTTCACCTTGTTTACTTCTGCCTTGGTTTCTCCATTTACAAAACTAGTATAATAATGCTGAAAAGAGAGAACTACTTGCTAGAATTTACCTTAATGATTCTTTACGTCTGCGTTGTGCAGCCACTGGCGTTGCAAGATGCTCAAAATATACAGTCTTCTGGGAGGTATTGTTTTCTGTACTTTTTCAGAGGATTGTATGAGTTACAGTAAGATGAGTTGTTATTGTTGTTCTGTTATGAAGAAAAATGTATTAATATTTGTTACGACTCAGATGATAAGCCAGTCTGTAAATAATGAGGATTTAGTAGAAGATACCCTGATCTGGGAGTTATTTTATCGTAGTTCCATGGAAAAATATTAAATTTCCTTCTGAGACAGTGAATTCAGGCTGTTCCCTAGAGCAGGATGTCCAATCTAGTATAGACATCCTTATGCACGAGGTTTAGGAATTTTGCAATATTCTTGTAAGGAAGAGTGGAGGAATTTTAGAGAGCCAGACTTTTTTCCTTTTTTTTTTTTTAAAAAAAATTGTAATCAATAATGCAGTAACAACCTTACATACTTACCTATATAGTAGTGAAGGATGGTACTTGGAACATAATTATGTGGGTTATAGGACTGATACCTTGAAACAAGAACCTGGTTCAGCTGTGTGGTAAGTTGGAATGCCTAGGTTAATATTAGCATATTTCTAATACAATGTGCAGACAAAATGCCACAGTATTACTTTTGATGCTACCATTTAACTATATACATAATGCAAAGTCGGCTAAAACTGATAGGGAAGATGGAGAACAGTACAAAGACTTAAAGCAAGATACTTGATGGCAGATCAAAGTCTGTATTTGTACAGAACAGTCTTGCTCAGTTTGTTTTGTATAATGCCTCACAGGAATGCTAATGAAGACAACAGGTCTCATTAGAGAAATACACAATTGCCTTAATTTGTTTTTGGTTTTTTAGAAGAACTGATGCTGTTTTCTGTAGCTTGAATAGCATTATGAACGCAGTAACCGTTCTGGGAAACTGGCCCCGCTTGGCCCTTATAATGAAAGCTAACCTGCACCAAATCCATTCGAAAGTATTTGAAAAATTCCTGGGGCATTTGATCATTATTATTTTTTGGTTGGTTGGTTGGTTTTTCTGGGGAGTGGGGGAGAAGTGAATTACAGGAAACAACAAAGTTATTTCCTTCAGTGATACTTCCATCTTGATTGGAAAGTAAGAATCTCAACCAGCTTTTAACCAGAGTTTTCATGCACTATTTGATCTAAGTAAAAAGATTTACAAGAACAGGAGCCCTAGGTATCCTTTTTGACCATGGCTTCAGAGTCTGCCATAACTGACACAAATAAGCCATTTGTGACCAAATTAGCCATATATGACCATATCTTCAGCAAAGAAACCATAGAGACACGGACTCCAGTGTAGGAGCAAATACATCCTACTAACATTCATCCTGCTAAGATGTATAGCCTTGCTTATTCTAGAGCTCTGCATATTGAGCTAAACAGCAAGACAGAAATTTAAGAGATATCAATGCATATTTATCATAACTGGGCTTTTACGTGTGTGTGAAAAAATATTTTGACACAAGTGATGAAGTTTTCCTGAGTCCAGAACTAAATTCTGTTTTCAGAGTGTCATGTTGACCTAGATAATAGCTGAGATATCAGGATATGCATAGGGAAAATAGAAAACCAGTTATAGGTCGTTGATCTCAATGGTTTTTTTCCACCTAGATACTAAGAAATCAAACAGATTAAATTTTGATTCTGCATCAGAACAAAACCTAATTTTGAATCAAAGTTTTTTTCATTAAATGGAAATGTTTTTTTCCAGACAACCCTAATGAGCTGTCATAATAATAACAAATCATATGCTCATGAGATTTCCTGCACAACTTTGTAACATGAAGAGTTTTATATTAGATTCAAAAAAGCATCTTAAATTTGGACATATATCCAAATGTCTTGAGTTCACACTTTGGTCAAGTTTCTCAAAATTCTCATGATATAAATGAAGGAAAGAGTAAGAGAGGGTTTTTCCTATGGTCATCCATCCAGTGTGGGTTTAGAATAAATGATCTGTTTCAGTACACTCTGTAACACAAGGATTGCAGTAGTAATAGTCAGGAGAATTGCTTGTCTGTAATCGGGATGGATCTAATGCATGTGATACTAGATAACAGTTGATATAAAAATGAGTCTACATATCTATAGCTGTTTACTAAAAATAGACAGCATTGTGATAAGTGAAATGTTGAAAATATCTTTTCTTTTTAAGAATACATTATGTTCAACTACTGTTTACCCTCTACTCAGCAAGTTTGACTTTACTTTTGATTTCAACAAACTGGTTGCTGGTGCTTGCTTTCTTTGCATTGATGTTATAATGTAAGAAGACTCAGATAGTCTTTCTAACCACATAAAAATTTTCTGTTGCTGAAAATAAAAAATCTTTTAAAAGCCAAGAGGAGAAGAATTTAGAAGGAAGGATCTAACTGGTACAATGAGGAATAAATTGTATGCCAGTGGACCAACAACAATAAGAAAAGGGAATAGAAAAAGAATCTGGATGAAGTGAAATGAATAGCAATAAATAGGAAGGAAAAAAAGAAACTTCCCCACAAAACATGTATAAATATGGGAAAGTAATTTGTGACAGAATCAAACCTTGAAAAACATTGAAATTGGGTTTTTCCCCCCATCAGTTTGAAAAACTGAGACAAAATAGTTTTGTTATTAAGTTACTGAGGTAGCATTCAGGAAACTGCAGTTTATTTATTGCCTCTGTCAGATTTTCTATACAATTAGAGAAAATTCCTTAGATATTGCGATTTAAAGGCCCTGATGGCAAAATGAAGACAGCAATATTTCTCTCTCCACTCCTTATTTTCAGTCCTGGTCCTTTAGATTATATTCATTAGGTACAGAAAGCAAGTATGAAAAGATGATTCAGTACCTTCATGATCTAACACGAGAATATGGGCGAGTAAAGTCATGGCTCCTGTATTAATGAATATTATTTACACAAAAGGAAACAATTCTACTGGAGAAAACTAAAACCATCATCTCATGCACATATGAAAATTGTCATGCTTATCTTCAAAATGGCAACTACAGCTTGCAGCCTAGTTGCGTTCCTTGGTGTAGCCCAGCACACACAATTTCTGCTGTGACTACTAAGAGGTAACAGGGTTTGTGCTGACCTGGCTGTGCAAGGTATAGGGACTATTCCAGGCTTGTATTGACCTGAGATGATCTCAGCTTACTTTGGCTGTTAACAGTGATCATTTTGTGAAGTGGCTGTTACCTAAATTGTTTCACTTTAGCTTTGTTAATACTGTATATGGTGAAGATCCAACAACTTCTGTCATCAATGAGCAAAAAACATTAACGCTTTATGTTAACTGAGGTTCAGGAAATGAATGACTGAAGTTAATAGTTAACAGGTGAATTAAGTTTAGTAGGAATCAGTGAAGAAAGAGCAAGAAGGAAACTATTAGAAAGCTTATAGAAACAGCCCCAAGAAATCTCAGAATGAAGAGGGTTGAAATCAAAGTCAACACTATATTTGCTCTGGGTCACTGTTTTACTAGGAACCTGATTATTTGGTAAAGCCTTAAACTCCGATTCTTCAGGAAAACATAACTTGTTGACTTTACAAGAATATCTGAGAGTAAGTTAAGAAAAAGGTGAGAAACTATAAAGTTTCTGTGTGTCAGTCTTAACTGTATTATTAAAAGGAAATGTTGCTGTCAATCTCATTGAAATAGTAGAAACTTATATTTTTATAAGACTGGGCTTTACTTAAACTAACAATAAATTCATAGCTGCACATACTAGGTGTGTACCATTTTGACCATAAGAAGATTTTTAGTGTAACACTAGGAAGACTGTGAAGCAAATTTTCCTTGATCCATGTTCAGTTATGGAAAGGATAAGCATTTGAAGCAGCCAACCTGGGTTTACGATGGGAAAATTGTGCCTAACTAATTAGATTACGTTTATGATGAGATGACTGGCTTGGTAGACAGTGGAAGGCATTGGAAATTGTTTACCTTATCTTTAGCAAGGCTTTTGGCATGTTCTCCAGCAATGCTCTTGCAGTAAATTTAGAAAAGAAAGTATTAATTTTCTTGAAAACCTGCCTAAGTTCTAACTTTGAAGTTGACTCGCTTATACGTGTCTGAGCAGGATCTCACAACAGATGACCTCCAGCACTCCTTTTCAGCCTAAATTATTGCATAATATTATGAGTATGCCATCCTCAGTACATTTAGCAGAATGGTTGTTTAAGCACTCCTTGAAGAAATGTAGGTCCAAAATGCTATTGAGTCTAGTAAAAACCTGGAGATAATTCCTATGAAAAAAATTTGCATGGCAAGAATCAATTTCCAGTCCACCATTAAAGCACAATCATAGATCCACATCTGTAAGCAATTATACAAGGTTTATTTCCCTTCTCTGTTCAGGAAATCAACATATGACTCCTGTCAAACAAGGAAAGCAGTTTCTCTATGAACGCTTATTCTTACTTGCTTGGGAAATCAGAGGCACCTTCAATAGAGCACAGGTGTCTCAAATTAAAGAACAGAGATTTGTTTTGTCTTGTTTTCCTGGCTGCAGTAAAATACAGATTTGACAGAAATAATAAGATCCAATTGCTCATAAGTAAATGGCATCTTAAACAAAGACAGTTGGGCAGTAATTGTTTCTGTATTTTCAGTTGTTTCCATTTCAAGCTTTGTCATTGACTTTATCGGTACCGATTCTGTGTTGGCTAAGATTTTGGTCAGACATGCCAAGAACAATAATTTAGAATTTTGCAATCTAATCAGTTCACAGCATTCTGTTACCTGCATCATTTTCCAAGTAGTTTCTTATGTCCTTATTCACTGAATAGGGAACCTGAATTCACTCATGCTGAATATTTCCTTCCTGAATACAGTGAGGAAATGTTTTTTTAACATTGATATTGACTAAAAGGTAGGAAGAGAAGACCAGGAATACCTGAAAAAACCAGAACTGGTAATGTAAAATTTATTCCTGTCACTGAAGCTTGACCAGAACACCTTCTATGCTCACAACTTCGTAAGAGCTGTGAATTCTGTAATAATGTAATGAGTTGAAAAATCCCAGTGAGTTCCGTGGCCCAGGTCCTCAACGTAGAGAAGTTTGCTGGGAAGAATGCCACAAAAAGGCCAGTCTAGTTAACAACAAATCCTTATCTGCAGCTGAACATAGTCTTTGTTAATGATAAGGGCATATATTGTACAGTAACAAGCGATGGGACTCACCTTTACTTTTAGCTGTCTTAAAGTTAAGTGTCTAGTTTAAGATATTCCCTTAGACTCTCCATGGTTAATGGAGAGATATATCTAAGATGGATTACTTCCTGTAGATACTCATAAAATGGGATGAATTGCCCTCCAGAGATACTAATTTCCCACAGCTGGCTGTAGAGGAATCCCAGTTGTCTAGCTCAGGCTAAACACCTAATCTGTCCTGAGATGCCATTGTACCTTTCCGTGAGACAATTAGTTATCAAACCAAAAGAAAACATCTTTCTTTTCATATAAGAAAAAACATTCCAGGTCTGAAAAACACATGTCCAGTCTGTTCTGTAATTTAAGACTGACTATAGATTTGTTGGTTTCTTTCTCTTTATTTCCCTTTTTCTTTCAATGATAAAAATATTTTAAGGAAATTAAAATGTAGTGTGAATATCCATTGAGAGCCATCCCATGACAGCTCCAAAGCCAGGTTTTTGAGCACCTTGAAATTGCCCTTTTCTTCCCCTGTATTGTTGCATTAGTTACCCTGTGTCAGCTTCATGCTGTTCTGCACAAATCAAAGAAACATTTTTAACAATCAGCCAGGAAACCTGTTTTCCTATCAATCTGTCTGGTTTCTTGCCTTGCCAAGAGGAGAAGGCAAATTATTTTGTGCATGGAGATGAAAAAGCAGTGTGGTTCAGAACTGTTCTGTGGGTTATATTTCTCTTCAACATAACAGGCAGCTGAAACTACTTTCCAAATCCAGTATAATTAAAAAATCATCCATTAAAATATTCCTTTAAAATCAACGGTCTTTCAAAGTAATCAAAGAATCTAGGAGGTGAGATATTGCTTAAATTTATTCCTGTTGCCAGGGTTAGGAACCCAGGCTTCCTCTGCTGCAGGTAAGACTGGAACAAACTCAAACTGATTTACAGACATAATATTGCCTGACCTCCTAATTGAAGAGGTTATACAGATTGGACACAAATTTCTATTTACAAAGGATTTTACAACAACAACTAATACCTTTTTATCATTCTCTTACTGTGAATTTTACAATCAGATGAGAAAAATACAGTGGATGTTAATCCTGACTTCTATATGTTATGGAGCTGTAAATGGTAATACATGTTAAACTGGAGCAATTCAGGCTTATTTTAAAGGGATGAAATTGATCTCCATTTCTGAAACGAGAGAAGATACCTTTGCTCACACCTTTCAGTATGTTGAAGGAGACTACAAAGTTGGCTAAGAATTAGTGAGCTTGAGAGGACCTCCCCCAAACTGTATTGGGAATGTAGACGACAACAAGAAAACACTACTAGACCTAAATCTTTTTGAAGTCTAACGGGCATCCCTTTCCCTAACCTTTCTGGAATGCTGTCATTGCTAATTGCATGAAATAAGTATAAATTCTGACATCTCTGGGGAATTCATATTCTATTTGTTTGTGGATAATCTTAAGTGCTCATATAACATTTTACAGATTTAATGTTGAAGAAAGGTTGTTGAAGAAAATATCTTTAGCCCAGAAAAAGGTCACAGACATTGTAAGGACCTGACAGTGCAGGATCTCAGTCCTCATCCAGACTGGTACTGACCTGAAATGGTCTTAGTTTGCTTTAGCTCTGATAGTATATGTCGTTTGGTCAAGTGGCTATTATCCAGCTTGCTTTAGCTTAGGTTTTTAAGTGCCATATGCAGTAAAAGTCTAGCAAACCTCTACAGTCACGGAGTAACAAATGATAAGTCTTTGTGTTAATGGGCTGGGGGGAGATTAGTGTACAACATCCAAATATTAGCTGGATACAACTGAAAAGAAAGTAGACTGAATATAAGAACATTTATGTAAATACATTTGTGCCAAGAGGATCCAAGAGGATCAAAGACCATAGTGGAGGAAGAACATCAACAGCATGTTCCTTCCACTGGAGGACTTATTACATGGAGGACACATTGTAAGCCCTTTCCTCCTCACCAGCCCTTCTTCTTGGGGAAAGGTGATGTTGACTTCAGGACCCAGAGGAACATGCAAAGGTTAAGCGTAAGACCAGAGAAAAGGGCTAGATAAATGACACTCTCAAACTTTAATTTAAATAAATAAATAAATAAATAAATATTTTAAACCCCCACAAACCTCCAAAACAGTTTGAACTGCTTTCACTGAAATCTACTTGAAAACTTTATTTTTTCATTTGGGAAATCCAGAGCACAAGCTGTAACTCATATGCTTTATGACTTCATTCAGCTTCATGAAATGGTTACAACAGTAATTTCATTTCTTCCGCATCACACCTCAGCTGGATGTATTCCTTACAGTCCTTTCCTTAGTTTCTGATGTCCAGTCTACAAATTTCACTGCTTAATTTCTTCCTGTTTATTGTGGATCAGTCCCTTTGGAATGATCTAAATAACACTTGTCTTTTTTTTTTTTTTTCTTTACTTCCTTGAATGATCCCCAAGCAATGATCATATCGTCTCAAAACTGTCATTTGGTCAATGTACATTTAGGTTTTAGGCTACACAGAGGAAGCCCTTGTGGGTACAGTGTTGATCATCTAAAGGTTATCCTCTATTTGTTCTTTTTAGTGAGGAGCAGTGCAGAAACGCATTCCAGATTTGATAAAAGTTATCTAGTATCTTACTCTGTTCAAAGGCTGCTCATTCATATTTTAGAGTTTCAAGAACAGCATTGATCCACAATCAATATGAAATGTTAAGATTTTTTTTTCTTTTTTCTGGTTTTACCTATAGTTGCTTGAAGGGAACATTTATGTTTGTAAGCTGTCATCACAGATGATTCTATTTTTTTTACGATTAGGCTAGCAATTATCATGATTCAAATCTAACGCAAATCTTTTTTGAAGTTAGTTAATATTGTAGACTGTGGAAAATGATTTTAGACAAAAACTATCCGTGTGAAATATGTCGAGGAAAGATAAAAGCACTTGCAATTCCTAAGTCCTTGAAAAATAAATGCAGAAGTAAAAAACCCAGCTACAAATTTTAGGAACATATTCAGTGCTATTCAATGATCCCATGAAATTTAAACTTCTCAACTACTTACCATTTCTCACCACATGCACCTGAGCTTTGTCAAAAAATAGGGTAATAGTTGGTTTTTTACACCTAGGAAATTCCCCATCTCGCAGAATCACAACAGTCTGTCACATAAGAAAATACTAACACAGAGTATTTTAAATAATAATAATAATAAAAAAAGCTGAATGTAATCTATCCTTCAAAAAAGTGAATGTTTTCTTTTGTTCATTTTAGGCTTTGCATTTGCCTGAGAGACATACAATTTTTGCTCTGGAGATCCACTATTCTATTTCTTGTGATGAGTGTAAAGGGCAGAAACCTTAAAGGCACGAGACTCTAAATGCCACGAGATATTTTTAGGAAATATAAAAGGTATAAATCTGAGATTCTATTTTTATGTTGCAGCAAGTCATTTTTATCATGTGGGGAACCTCCCTTTGCTTCTCACCTGCATTTAAGGTTCATGATGCTCTCCCTGCATTCAACCTCTATGTATAAGTAATGAAATATTTACTGGACCAGATTGAATACACAACTGTTTTTTCATAACCTTAGGGCTAGAGTGCACACTGAAGGGAAAGTAGATGCCTTTTGCTGTGCTGAATCCGGTAGAGGAATTTGAAACCAAGTTTCTTGCATCTAAGCAGAGTAGTATCATCAACGGCCAGCCTTCAGTTTTACGACTCGCTTCTGAATCTCTTTGGGAACACACCTCTCCTTGTCTCTTTCTCCTTCAAAAATAAAGACCCACGTACAGCATTTCAGGGATGCTGAAGGGACCATTTTAATATTTCTGATACTTTAAAAATAATCAACTAAAATATGCATGTTTTAATCCAATTGATGATTATTTGTGTAGTCCTAAACAGCCACATTTTTCAGAGGACAAATAAATCCTTAAGACATGCCTTACTTCCTTCTCCTTCCAAAAACTGCGCTGTACTGATATCTTCCTGAAGAGATTAATAATGTTGATGAAAAACCTTTTGGGTAGTGCCATGGGACACCTCAGGAGGAAAAATATATTGACATGTACAGCTAAATAGTTAATGCTAATAAATGTTTACTGGCACATAAAAATAAAGTAACAGTGATCAGTAAGGAAATTTTTCTGTTTGTGTTCCCTTTTTTTTTTCTTAAACAAGGTTGTACACGTGTGAATCATGTCACTATTGAAGCTGAGGATGAGATTTAACATCTGGCTGGTAGAAGCTTAGGTATTACACCTACAATAGTCTTAGTATGTGAAAAGAGCAGCTTTATTTCACAAATGGCTTTCAGTCCAGCTTTTAGCATGTATCCATACTGCTGCCATCTACTGAAGAAAACAGGTCATCCCTGTTCAGGAGCACAAGTAATCCAGCAAGCAAACTACCACTGCCTTTTCATTTGTCTGTTTGAATTACAAATCTTATCTCAGATGCAGCATGCATGAAGTTAACTGAGCATACACTAGTAGCCACTCACTTCTTATAAAGTGAATACCCAGTGAGTACTTTCTCTGAGATACTGTTATGCTGTCACCAAGTGAATCTCAATAGGTGACAGCCTCGGTTCGGCATCTGCCTCTGAGAGAACCTGAAATTATAGAAGTTTATTGCATTTCATTTATCATGTCGTGCTTGTTAGCATGCTGTTTTATAGGCATATTGCTCCACAGTGTAACCATTTTAGTGTGCAAACTCTGTGTTTTTAGTTTAATTTGCAACAGATATGATATAAAGATAAACGAGATGGTGTTTCTTACCCACCAACCGGAATTGTCCCCAGCAGTTTGCTTGCCATCAATCACAACAGGGATGGAAGACCTTCTGCAACACACATTAAGAACTCCTTATTTGCAAAACCAAAAATGAAGTAAAGAGAAATCACTCCATGCAATTTCTCTCAGCTCTATATATTATGGATGGCAACTATGCACAGATTTCATGTTCCAGAAAATTACTATGGAGACAAACTGGATTTGGTGTACAGCGCACATTCCTGTATTCTCTCTCTTAAAAGAGTATGTGTGGTTTGTAATAATGATTTATTTATATGGTTCGACCAAGGTCCAGATTCATTGTAGATAAATTTTGAAACATAGATGAGATGCTTAAGTATTTTGCTTCTCTCAGCAGAAAGATAGGATCCCCTTTAGCAGTAACTAATAACAGAAAGAGTTTTGATTTTTAACTAGACAAGGTACCTACAGCAACTATCCTCTCCTCTCAGGTACTTCACCAAGGTATCTAAAATTGCAAGAAATTGAAATGCCTGTGAGACCACAGGTGACACAGAAGAAGATGGTTGGGAAACTTGCTGGAAATCAGAAGAACTATCTTCTTAGATGTACCATGTTTGTCTTCACCAAGTCGTCACTTTTCACCTCTGTATGAAAGACAATGTTTTATTGCACTACCAGTCCTTCCTGTTTCAAATAATCTCTTCAGAGAAAGCACTATCTCCTATTGCAAAGAGGCAAGGATCATGCCTAAGGTAATGTAGACCATATTTTGATTGTGTATCTTTTGCTCACGTCATGAATAATTCTGAGAATTACTTTAGTTCTAAACAGAACTTTTCCTTGCATTGAAAAGAAGGTATTTTTATGACATGAACAGAAACAATAAAGTTCCTTCCTTTTCCGTTAACGGATCATAATGGATGTTCAGCTTAATTTAATTATAAACAT
>VZSC01017131.1:189318-215033 GCA_013398225.1 Steatornis caripensis
TAAACATCACATAAGAAAGAATTTTTTTTAAAAGAAATAATTATTTTATTTAAGTTAAATTTTATATGAAAATAAATACTTATAACATGGTAAGTGCATTGTGGTAGAGAACACATTTTATTTTCAGGTTAAACATTTAATTTCTTGAAAAATTTCAAGAAATAATTGTTCAACAAAGTTATTAATGCATTTAATACTATTATTGTTGTTGTTATTATTATGAATGTCTGAAATATTGCTTTTTCAATCTCACAAGTATTTCAGACTTTGGCTTTTCCCCACTTCCAATAAGAGAAGGACCTGATGAGTAAATCAAAAATGATAATCAACTCAGATCAATGTGTTTATTTTTCTTTTGTTTCTTATTTCTAACTTAAGTTAAATTCTTCACTAAGACTAAATATTAAAGATAAAAAATATTATTTTTTGAACCAGAACATTTCTTCCCTGATAGTGAATTGGAAAGCATTAAAAAGAGAACAAAAAATAAACAAACAAAAAAAGCCACAATATTTTTCAATGGAGTAGGAGTGAATGAGACAGAAGAGGAAACAAAGACATGAAAAGGCATATAGGTTTTGAAAAAAGTAGTTGGAAAATGATTCTGGCAAACCTGAATATGACTGTGAAGCTCAAAGAATCTTAATTGGCCTTCCTTTCTTTTTCTGCCATAAACCCCCTGGCACTGGGCAGAGTGGGTCATTTTGTCCAAATTAGGCCTTCGCTGGCACCTGCTACTTACAGATTAGCACTGATGATTTATTTACATTCCTCAAAGCCCTGAAGAATGTGAAAGATTATAATATGAATCAGTTAGAAGTGAAAATAAACCAGTTGATTTGTAGTACCTATGGCAAATGACACAAACAAATCAAATTAGGGGACCTGGCAACATACACCCAGAGCCTAAAAACATTATCAGTGTTAGCAGATAATTGTTATTAGTAATAGTGCAAGAAGTTTTTAGTTTACCACAAATGAGTTCCCCTAGACGATACATTTTATTGCTTTTTGACCAACTTCTAGATTGCATATACCCTTGGTTATTGAAACAGACTGAACTATATGACCATGGGTACTGATTTTCTAATTCTGGTCTAACCTTCCTAACTTCAGAATGCACAGGACATTATAGACAAATTTATAAAAATTAGCAAAAGCCATCAGCATGCTCTGTTGGCTGTCCCATGGCTGATTCTGAGAATACTTTCCTCTTTGGGCATTATACTGGTATCTCAGGGCATTCTATTTCTCCAAAAGACTCATACTCCAGTTCCAGTATCTTTTTTTCAAAGTATTAAAATAACTTCTTTTTATAAAAGTCTAATTATCTTCTATTCAGTACATCTTCTGTTTTGCCAAGTTGTTCATGTAGAAAATAGTGCTTCATTACGAGTTTGTTAATGTCAGCTACTGTGAAATATCTCAAACCCCCACAAGATTAAACGGTAGCTTGGAAAAAAACAGCTGCAGTTGAAATATGTCCTGTTAACACAAGACTTGGATGAATTACAAACATCTGGAGCAGAGAAGGGTATCAGGCAAGACTAGTAAAAAACATGAGTACTTACAGTGGGTTGGCCAGAAAAAGCAAGAAAAGTCAATTCACACTGGTAAGAAACACAAGCTGCTTCTTCCACTGAATAGATCTACTCTCCTGGGGAAATTTGGTCTAAGTAGGAGAGCTTACAGCTTTAAAAGTATATATTGTCCTGCAGTGATTTTTATTTGTTAACATCTCTTCAAATCCTAGTCCAAGGTAGAAATGAAAAAAGCAACAGTAAGGACACAGTATGATTTAATAAAGAAGACAAAAATAATTAGGATATGAAAGAAAGATGAAAAAAACTGTTTTGCAATAAATGTATGGCCACAGACAGCACTGTTTGCCTTTTCTGTCCTTTTACCCTTACAGTCTTAAAAACACTATCAGTACACACATGCATAAACATGTAAATAATAAATGCATATGTATGCATATGTATATGTAACCAGCAAGAAAAAAGAAAATTGCCAAAGATTCAGAGCAAAACTAGGTCTTACAGGGATCTTGCTATGGCCAATGTATTTTACCTGAAATACATTCAAACACCTTGACAACTACTATAAAGTACTAGAAAATAGCTAAATGATCTACTGTACTTTTCATCAGATTTTATGCTATGAAATCACTGGAGAGGGAGACTCTTTTTCCTAGTAGATAACACAAAAAGGGACAAAACCTGACATGACTCTCTCAGCATAACAATTCAAAGAGCAGCAATAATTTGTATGTACAGTGTTTGATGCAGCATTTTTGGTCTCCACATGTTCACTTCAAAATTCAACCAGGAGAAAGAAGAAAGTCCTTGAAATACAGTTGCAATCATCTATATAAAATAAAGTTAGTTCTATCTAGGTATTCAGCTGGATGCCCTGAAATTGAGAGCATGCATACCAAAACCAGGAAAGAAAAAGAAAACAAAAGCCAAAATGAAAACACTAAAGCTGTTCCAATATTGAAAAGGTTCTCCACTTGCTTAATTTGAACATTTTAATGGAGCATGTTCTGTTTATGTTCTGGCTGTTCGTGTGAGGAACTAATGAAGCTGCTTTTCCTTTTAAGGGGCTGCAGGGATCTGGGGAGTCATTGCGAGGTTAGTGCTCAGGCTAGTGGTCTGTTCAGCCAGCGAAACTGTCAGGCAATGCCCACGACGTGCTGTGCAACAAGGCTCTGCCCAACTGCATTTCCAAAGGGACATGTGTGTTTTGTGTATGCAACAGCTGTTCCATTACCTTCCTTAAAATGACTTCATAAAGCTGAGAACCTTTTCCCAATTTATTTTAGTTGCTCTCGCTAAACAGCTTATCTGCGGCTTGATCCAAAGCCCATGGAATTCAATGGAGACACTTTTCATTAACTTTTTAGAACAGGCATCAGATTCATTAGAGAAAAAGACTTTGGTTTATTTCTTGTTTCCTTTGACGAAAGTCCCCATTGTACTCAACACTGAGCATACTATATCCTCTGTTTTAGACAGAATTAAATGCGAAAGGAGAAAATTCCACAGGTTCAGAAATTTTGCTCTGTTTATGTGTATGTTTTGATTCTTATCCAAAATTTAGTTCAATACTTTTGTGTGCTGATTTGGCTTAAAAATCTTGAAACAGTACTTAACTTTATAGTCATTTTTTCTAATGTTGTTAATATTTGAAGCCTCCACATGAGACAAGAATGTAAATAGACAAGAGAAACAGAGCTTTAGTTTTTGACTGGGCCAGGAAAAAGATCATTCGTTTTTTCCATATAAATCAGAGAGATTTGAAAAATATTATTTAAAAATTATATCAAAGATTTTAATAAGATGAAATTATTTTATTCTAGTAGTTCTGCAACAAAATTTGTAGTTTCATTTCCGTATATGTTTCCCTTAATAAAACAGTTTCTAAACCCATTTTGCTTTTCTTTTAGTTTTGAAACAGAAGTAAATTGAAATAATAAAAAAAATCATAAAATAACAAACTTAATTCTCACTTCAGTTGCTAATTTTGTAATTTTCTTTGTAGACCGCTGGAGTAGGTGGCTGCTGGAAAGTTTAGGAATTCAAATCAAATCACAGACTACGCTTGTTTCTCACACTACTTATGCCATGATGTCAGACGAGCCAAATCGTAGCTGACTGCCAGGATGCTTAAAAAGCCTTTGAAAAGTCGATTTCCAGTGTTGGAAGATCAGATTTTTGTTTGTTGTATTGGCAAGGGAGAGGAAAGCTAAACAGTTGCTACTTGGAGTCTTCATGAGCAAACAAACAAAAGACAACATGCAAACAAATCTAGGCAGCTCTTGCAAACATAGGATATTCCTACCTTATCTTGTTGAGACCTATGCAGAAAAGTTTTACTTGTGCTCCAGAAGTCATGTTAACATTGAGTTAAACCTAAATGACCATATGTATATATATCTAAGCAGGCTTACTATATTGCATTTGATATTAAAAATCAAAAAGAAAAGAAAGGCTAGAAAGAATTGGGGCACATGTTGAGCAAACCCAGTAGTCTTTTTCACTGGACCTTAGAAGTATAAAGAAACAGTCAGAACATCATGAGACTTCCTTAACAACCTATGTGAATGCAAGCTTAAGGGCTTCCTAAACCAGGGAGTAGTACTTTTGTGGTTAACAGTCTTTGAATTGGTCCCATCACTACTTGAGTTTACTTTTACAGTTGAACTCGATGATATTAAGGGTCTTTTCCAAGCTAAGTGATTCTACGATTCTATGATTCTACTTGGGCCATGTGCTAACAAAATTTGTGTTAACTTCAGCTTTGTGGCTTCCTAATTAGAGCTGGTTCACATCTGGGCATCTGAGGGCATAAGCACTGCCTATGAAACTTCCTTTCCAATGATTTTTATAAGAATTGTTCAAAGCTTTAATGTTTTAAATAAAAGTAAACCTAAGCCTAAGTGTAAACCTCTGCTGAAAGACAGTGATGATACTGCAAATGTTTTCCCCATCTCTCCCCTAGAGCTTCATCCCTATGTATGGATATTTTCTGAAAGCTTGAGCCGAGGAAGTGCCTCCGGAGTCTGAAATGCAGAATCTGAGAGAAGACCTAGTGGGAGAATGGTGCAGTTTTGCTTTGGAAAGTGACAGGATTTAAAAATCTACCAGAGGCTTTTGTGTTAGGAGGAATTTGAGAATAAAACCAGGATTTGCTGGAGGGATAGTAAAAGAGAGGGAATGCAGGAGAACCGAAGTTTACCATGGTGTACATTAGCACATGATATCACTCAAAGGGGCATTTTCATTTATGTTCGTTTAACTATTCCATTGAGGACATTAATCCATTTGCCCTCTGTGCTGTTCTACCCTCTTTGCTTCTCTTTGCGCTTTAATCTTTGTCTTTCCTCCCTGCTGTCAGAATATTATACTCTTTCAGGTTCATTAGGATACAGTTATAAGAGAGTTTCTAGCTTAATTTTGTGGCTGAATCCTGCAGACCTTACCTAGACAAAACTGTCATTGCAACTGTCATGGCAGCTTAGTGTGACTTGTGCCAAAAAGTAGACATCAGGATGGGCAGTATAATAAGCACATTCCTACTAGGGTCACAGCAGTGCCTAGCAGGGCCAGAAGTGACGACCCTGCTGTGCTTGATGCTGCACATGTCTACAGGGGCCACTGTCTTACAGTTTGATGGCAGTCTAAATACTGCTGATTTCCTCTGAAAGTGGGAATGTAAGACGTGGTAAACTGGATGAATGCCATTAAGGATGGAAGTGGAGGTGTTACTGACACCTTCACAGAACAAATCATCTGCCTTTTCTCACTCAGGATGAAATAAATCTCCTCCTGAACATGCCCACAAGAAGGGAACTCTGTTGTAGTCATATTTAGACATCTGTCTATAACAGGGCAGAAATATCCCTTCATGTGTTTGGGAACTGACCACAATCTCTAGTTTCTACTGAATGACTCAGTATTGGGTCAGAGGCATGAAGGTCTTATCATCCAGGAAAGTCAATTTTAACTGTGTATAATTTATGTCTTGCAAGAGCAAGTAATGAAGCAAACTGTGTAGAAGTAAACTATGTAATGAGCTATGAAGAAGTAAAACAATAAACTAAAATATTAGCAGGCTTTATGAGAAAGATATGGGCCTAAATGAATTGTCATGGGTGTAAGTGGAGTGTATGAAATTATTTCAATCACTTATCTTAAAAATTGTCTTTTTACAAAAAACCTAATACATTATATAGGTTAAATAGCTATTCATGAATTTTATTTGTGAGCAGATTGTCCCTTGGAACAGGATGAGGGAGGAAGTGGGAAAGAAAGAGGAAAGAGAGTGACAAAGAACCAGTGACAAAGATGCTCCTGAGACTTCAAAGCTGATTGGATGATCTCTGGAGAGACAGGCACAAAACAAAACTGTGAAGAAGTAAGGTTCAGTCAGAACCAACTGCCAAAACCAATCCATACCCTTTGCAACAAGAACATGAAACTCTTGGGAACAACACCTTGCACCCTCAGCTGTTCTTAGTTTCCCAGGCATATTACAGAGGTGCAAGAGATTTCTGATGTGCAATACACTCTAGGACTCCAGTCAAAGCTATCAGCCAAGAGCTGATCCCATTCTAAGTCCTATTTAAATATAATTGAAATTAAGGAAGATTTTTTAAAAATAATCTTTGTTTTATAAATTTTATTGTCCTGTGCCTTCAATTACTACTGATATAACTGAAATAGAGGTGCACTACTGTAGAATGTCTGCAAACCGAGTATCAATTGCATTGAGATTCCTATCAATGCAGGCGGGTGCAGATGTGGCACATACTAGGAAGTTTCTATGCCTCTCTAAAGTGAATTAACAGAAGAGATCTTCAACAACTGCATAGTCTAGGCAAGCAAAAATAATTTTGAAAGTGTAAAATGAATTTCAGATCTGGTAGTTTGCTCTGTGTGAGCAAAAAATCTTCAAATTATTTAGAAGTTTTGCTGTTCTTCTGAAGATGAACATTATTCCTGATGAAATTCTGCAACATAATGTTGTTAATGATATGGGAAGAAATAGAGAAAGATCTATTAATTTTCCTCTCCTAAATTCTGATGTAGGTTTATTCTCTGAGTCATATGTATTTCAGTTTAATCTTTTGATATGCCAGTTATTATTTAAAAAATCATGTTATCAAAGGTATAAGAATGATTTCTTAGTTTGAATGTAAGACTTTGCAAAGATTTACCATGTATTCAACATTTCTTGCTCCTTTTATCTATTAGGCATGTAGATTGAGGCAAGCAAAAGGAAATAATTTTGTTTTGCTATACTATGTAGTGCTTTATCAGAACAGATAATTCTGTTGTGGGACTTACTGCCACAGAATGTGGTGTGGGCCAAAACTACAAATAAGTTAAATTGCTTTCAGGTAAATTCATTTACTGATCTCAGGAAAAGTCCATTATGAGACGTTAAGCAAAATAGTACAGATGAAAAGTTTGGCTCTGGAGATCCTTAGGATTTTGCATCCATACAGCCAAAACCTGAGAGAGGTAGCAAAGGAAAGTATTATTGGTCACTTTCTTCTCTTCTATCCAAATCTGTTACTGGCCACTGTCAAAGACAAGACACTGAAATAACTGAACCCGTGTAGCTATTTTTATGTCATGTCTTTACAGTGGAAGTGTGGAAGTATCATTATTCCTGTTTTACAAGAGAGAAAGAGGAAGCATAGAAAATTATTTACCCAAGGTCACGCAATGCATCATCTGTGTCAGACAGACAAGTCAATTTGGTTCACGTTATATCCTGCGGCCAACTGCTTACACGATCTGTCTTTGCTCTCAGAATTTAGTCTGGAACAAAATTTCGCTTCTTCAGAGAGGAAATCCAAATGTAGAGCAGAGAAGACTAATCTCTACAAGTAATGTGAATAGGAGCACAGACTCATCATTTGACTCAAACACTGGACTCAAGTTTGAAGTAGTTCCTTGCATCCTAAAAATCCAGACACATCTACATCCCATGAGGAATAAACAGAGGCAGTGATTTCAGAGGTCAAAACACAGGAGAAGTTTGGAGTTGGTACTGTGGAGGTCTAACACAGTAAGGCTTGTAGCCTCCAGTTCTGAGATCTGAGTGCTTAAAACTTTGTCAAAGTTAAAATCAAGATTAAATTCTGAATTTCAAAACTTCAATTCCAATTAATGATTTTTTAATATGAAAAGCTGAATTTGAATTGGAAATAGAGGAAATTATTTTTATAATTATTTTGTAACAAAATTGTAGCATAAAATAAAATGCTGAAGTATAAAATCGGTCATCAATTTTCCATAGGTGGCTGTTGTACAGTTTTTCTGTTTTTGTTTTTTAAGAAAGTAATTTTCAAGATTCTTTTGGGGGTGGGTTGTTATTTGGAATGAAATAAAGTCTCTGGAGAGATTGTAGTAGGCAGGACTTTCTGTACACACATTGCAATATGTATGTGAAATTTATTGTCCTCTTAAACATTCATCTTCAAATAACTTAATGATTTTTTCATCATACCAAATGGCCTTGACTTCTAAGCCATGATGAGGGATGTTTTAGTCCTATTTTTTTCTTCATAAGCATATGATTCTAATTTTTTATAATGATTCATATGAAAATCAAGTAAGTTAAGGTCAATTAGTTAACTTTTTCAAATCAGGAAAATAAAATTTATTGTAGTGCTGGGGGCGGCGGGTGTTAATGTATTTCTTTACTGTTCCTGAGTAAGTATTTGATGTATTTCATAGAGCTTTCTAATGGGGCAAACATTATGTTACTTTACTTGTACTCATCCTTTCTGTTACCCCAGTCCCAAGCAAACACTAAACCACCAGTAAACTTCACAGTTTTAAATTATTCACTCAGCTTATAAAAGCAACAATAACAAATCAGAATAAAACATATAAAAAATTGAAAATTAATGTTGCAATTGCAAAAAGTTAAGATAACATGGCACCCTATATGGGAACATTACCTAAAAGCGTGACTGTGAGATTGAAATGAGCAAAGTGAAAAACAACCATCACTGAAGTGGGATTGTGAGTGTCTTCTCTTGCATTGACTGCTAACTAGTTGTGAATATTGTGATGCCTATGTCTTCTTGACTCTGTAAGATAAAAAGTGGTGACAATTATATTAATTTCTAGGGCTGGAAGTTGAGGTAGAAACTGTATGCTTCAAAGTATTGACAAGTATTGAAGAGTTTTTGCTATTGAAGGGTGTGTGTGAAAGGGCAGACGGTAATGAATTATAATCTTCATGTTGCATGTCTTCACATTAACAGCTAACTGCTGTGTTTGTGTATATGAATGCAGGCAAAGATCATTATTGAACAGTCCTGGAGCATAAAATTTCCACCTGTCCTGCCAGAAGGAAGTGTATTTCTATTTTATGCTATTGAATTGAACTGACCTTCTAGGAGGAGAAATTCCCCCAAACCAAGAGAATCAGGATATGATTGCTGCAGTACTGGATGTGTCCTCAAACATCAAAACACCAGTTTCCATAATATTAACATTTGAAGGAAGTTTTAAACCGGCAAAAGTTAGGAAATCTGGCATAAAACCTCCCTGTTACTCTGTAACTCATTTTTCTATGTCAGAAAAACAGAGGACATGATGTTATTTGCCAGATGTGTTGCTATATCATAGCCTGGCAATCTGAGGTTGGAGTTGCAGTGGGAACCTCCGTAATTCCATGGATTTAAATCAGACACATAATGTTGGTTTTACAGTCAGCAGTGTCCTCAATGTACAATTTGGTTTGATGTGAGATTCTTTATCTGTGAGTTGTTGCTACGGGAGACTATAACAACTTCTACTGAGAGAGTAAAAAGGATTCTGTTTGCATATTTAAAAACATACACAGATGGGATATATACATATCAAGTACACACAAATACACATGCATTTGTGCATGCATATCATTTATATCTATTTTCATATTTGCATTTATATAAATTGTCCATAAGAAAAATGATGCATAACTGGGCCATAGTTATCGACACATTGTTACAAACCAGAAAGAAACAAGAGTGTTGGATTTTTATTCTGTTCAAAGACTGAATCCTAGTGGACAGTGCATTGTCTTGAGAGGAGCTCATTAAAAGTGGACTGTAATTGAGGCAGTAAAATACTCTCTTTACTATTTTTCCCTCATTTCCACAACAGAAAAGACTTTACAAGGAACTCAGTATATTGACTGCTGAGGCCTTTTGTAAATCAAGGTCCATCTGCTCAGTATTGTGTAAGATGAAAAATACATGTAGTCCAAGACTTGGAGAATGTATAATATTATATGGTCTAGGTAAGTACTTCACTGACTATCCATTTGACACATGCAGTGACCAGATCGGAGCATAGAAATGCAGTATTTGCATGAATTTCCTGGCATATGCTATAACAAGGATTCAGAACCTCTTGAGCATGCCACTACTGAATTTGTTCATTGATTGCTGGACTAGACAAGCCTCTTTTAGTGCTAGAGAAGCAGTTAGTGTGTAACAGATAAATACTTCTAAAGAGCATCCTACATATATGAGAAGTTAATTGCAATTGAAATTGGTAGAAACTTGGATCTTGTGCAGCTTTAGGGCTTAAAGCTTGTTTTTAATTTAAATCTCCTGTTGAAATAAATGCAGATAAGTATGTATTTCTAAAAACCTTTTGCATCTATAATTTTGGAAATTTTTCCTCTTCTTTATGTATGTCTTTTCAGAGAAGGATCTAATGACCCTTTCCAATATCTTAATTTGGGTAGAAATATTCTGGCCATTCTTCAAAAGAAGGTTTATAACCACTACTTCAGAAAGAATGTTTTCTGCTATTGATCCAGTGGCTGTGTTCATAAAAGAGGTCTCTTACCTATGTGCAGGTATGGAAAAATATTTGTGCAATACAGTGATGAAAATCTCTCAACTTGGTTTTCAATATATTTTTTAGCAAGGTTGAGAGATACAACATTAGCTTTGTGGATACTATAGTAACACTATGCCTGGTACCTCTGGTATCATTAAATAACACTTATATTAAGACTCACTGTATGATTTTACTACCCATCATAAATCTGAGCACTATGAAATAGAGACCTAATATCAGAAACTTTCTCTTACCGAAAATAAACTGTTAAAAACTGAGTGTCTTCATCACTCTACAAATAGAAAGAAGGCTGTCCCAACATACCTGCTGGTAGCACCCACTGAGTCAGCTTACTTTACAGTAAATAAATATGTAAAATATCTAAAAGCAACAATGACTTCCCTGAAGGGAAGTTTCAGCAAGTTTCAAGTTTCTTCAAGACACTTCCAAGCTTCAGCACGAGAAAAAACTAGTAACTCATACGAGTTCAGAAACCATATCTTGTGAAATAGAGTTTTCACAGAAACACATAGTCACAGAATGGTTGAGGTTGGAAGGGATGACTGGAAGTTATCTGGACCAGCCCTCCCGGCACCTAGAGCCCATTGTCCAGTACCACGTCCAGACAGTTACAATAAAGATATTTTCTACAATTCCTCCAATGAAATAATGAACAGTAACATAAAACTTTTTTTGAATCTGCCTGGGATCTCACCTAAATTTGTAAAATGAGGAAAGTTCCAGTGCTGTGTAGAAAATCCCGACATTATACATAATTTATATGGACAAAATCCTAAGCAACCTTGAACTGCAGTCAGCATAGTCTGTCATTCAACTTTAATCTTAGCTAGTTTATTAAAGCATTTATCAGCACAGTATGTAGGCAATATTTGCAGGGGCTAATGTATAGGTCTAGCTCTAGGCAGTGTGCCTTCTTAACTAACTTAAGGATGTATGTGGGATTTAGATGAAATGGAAGTTTTGTGCTGATTCTTCACACAATTTTGTATTCTTTTCTTTGACAACAATTGCATATGTCACTGCCCATTTCAAGCATTATAGTTTTGTTCTCTATTTGACTACCTTCTCTTCCTCTTTCCTATTTCCCAAAAGAACATTAATAAAAATTTCAGCAATGTTTCCAAATTAGAATGACAAGTTTACTCTTTTGTTAATTAAGCTAAGTGAGTAGAGATACTTGGAAAATAAAGAAGCATTTTTCCTCTCTTGTTTGATCACTCTTAACCTTCTATTAGCAACAGGCTGATGAGAAATTGAAGTCTATTTTTGCAAATACTTACACATAAAATAATAGTATTGGTTTCATTTTTCCTTTCTTTTTTTCCTCCTTGTGATGAAAACCCATGTTTTCTTCCCAATGTTGTCCAAAAATGGGTCGGATTCATGGGAAAAAAAAAAAAAAAAGATTTTCTTCAGTGTTTATTTTGATTCATAATTTCAGATTTAGTAAGAAATGCAACAGACTTTGACCAGATACTCAATGAAAATACCATGTCTATGTAAGCAAAAGTGTTATGTAGCTACATAGCTAGATACATAGACAGACTTTTTTTCATTTAATATATCAATGAAAATATTAATTCGATTGGAAGTCTTGATCTTCAGACTACGATAATTGGTATAGATTAGTTACAGTTAATGAGACTATGCCAGTTAATGCCAATTGAGAATCAGTCCTACTTTTTTCTTTCATTTTGACAGAATTGTACTTATTTTGTGCTTAAAAGATAAGTAGTTTTTTTGAAATTCATGAAGAAACATGTTGCTAATGACAACTTGAAATGAACGGGTTAAGGGGAATAAATTAGCAAAATTAGTTTTTTGCAATGAGATCCTTTTTTGCAGACTATTTTTGATCTTGTTGATTACCTGTTTCTTTGCGTATTTGTTTTAAGGAAAGTCACAAAATGCATAGCCTTTTAGATTTTCATTGAATACCCCAATCTTGTATCTTGTGATAGAACAACATCCAAATAATACACTTCTGCTAGCTCCCTTCAGCATCCTTGTTTCTTCCTGTAACAGAATCTTCCTTCATAAACTGATGAATCAGTTTCTTCCCAGACTATGACAGCAATGTGGAAAGTCCTGCTCTGGAGCGATACTAATCAATTTATCTCCAAATAGGCAAAAGTTTTCATGAGAATAGGAAATATTTATAGGCAGTGTTTCCACCTCTCAGTATTAATGAGATATACAGCTCTCTTTCTGAATCATTCCTATTGTCAGGAAATAATCTCACAAATCCGGACCAACATTCAGAAAAGTATGAAAAGGTATACCTAGTTATAAATATATAGTTGATTTAAATGAAATGTAATTCCATTTCAAGTACTTCTCAAGATCTCTTTTGGATTTGAACACCAAGGTCTACTGAGGATTCAGAAAGAAAACATAGCTTAAAAAACCCATAAAACTTAACCCAAAGTAACATAACATAATGTGATGTAACGCAACATAACAAAACATATAATAATGTAAGACAAACTCTGGCCCTTCCAGCAAGGAATAGTATGTTCATGAGTTAAAAATTCCCTGCTTTACAAATGAAAGAAGCATTTTATACCAACCATTATGAAGCAAAGACACAGTGAAGAGCAACCCAGAAGAATCGCTAACTTTAGCTCTAAAAATGTCATTTCAGTCTTCTACTCAGGTCCTTTGTCATATGTTGATGTTATTAAAGTTTTTGTATTGATCTTCTCCTAAAGTTCTGAAAGGTCCAGACATGGAGGCTTCGTAACAGAGGTCGTGTATGTACTTGGATTAAAGTTCCATACTGTTAAAAAAAATCCTTAAAATATTTTGTCCTGGTTTGGGCTAGGACAGAACCAATTTTCTTTTAGTAACTTTACTTTTTAGTTAAGTCTTTTCTAAGAAGCTGCACTCTCTGAAATTAACTGCATGTTTTCCCAGACAGTAGCTGCTTCTAGCAGTGATAAGGCTTGGTGTTTATAGTTAGTGCTGGAACATCAGTAGGAATGGTATGCAGAAAGGTTCTCGCTTATAGTTATTCCTCTGGAAACCAAAGTTGATGCTTGCTTCTGCTAACTTTCTTATGCACTGGAAATGAAAGAGCAGAAAAGTGGTCACACCTGAAACCCTGCAGTGGGGAGGAGCGGGTCAGACAGGTGACCCAAAACCTGACGAAACGCAGTATTCCATACCATATGCATCATACTCGTTATAAAGCTGAGGGATCGTGAGGGTCTTGCTCTCTTCTTCTATGGCTGATGTCTGAGGAGGATTCTCTCTGATTCTTCTGCCTTCAATCCCAATTCATGCATTTCCCAATCCTCATCCTGCCTGCTGCTGAGTACAGTCAAGGACTTTCCTGGGGTATGCCCCACAGCCTCCGGGTGACATACTCACCATCAGGGTGTGGGGGAGCTCGATATTGGTTTTGTACATATTCGTATACATATTTCATTATTATTTTCATTATTTTTTGTTAGTATTATACATTATACTATTTACTATACATTATACTATTATACGATTATTATTATACATTATTATTTTAGTTAGATTAAAGCTCTTTTAACTTTTCCAACCCATAAGTCTCTTTCCCCTTTCTCTTTCCTCCAGCTTTGGGGAGGGAGAGTGTTAACAAAGAGCATTTGTTGTTCATTTAATAGCAAGCCCAGCTTTAAACCATGACATATTTAATTTAGTTTTGGTTAAGGAACCTAATGATAAATAAGAATCAAGTGTTTCTTTTATCCCCATTTTTGTTATCCATAGCTAGCATGCTCAATGGTCAAGTCTCATGAGTGTAATCCTTGAAGTTAGGAGATCCATTTCACTCCACCTCCTTGCCCTTTGATAAGCTAGAAATTCAGGTTGGCCGTCACAATGGTGCTTGGAAATTCCAAAGTGATTTCNGTGAGGGTCTTGCTCTCTTCTTCTATGGCTGATGTCTGAGGAGGATTCTCTCTGATTCTTCTGCCTTCAATCCCAATTCATGCATTTCCCAATCCTCATCCTGCCTGCTGCTGAGTACAGTCAAGGACTTTCCTGGGGTATGCCCCACAGCCTCCGGGTGACATACTCACCATCAGGGTGTGGGGGAGCTCGATATTGGTTTTGTACATATTCGTATACATATTTCATTATTATTTTCATTATTTTTTGTTAGTATTATACATTATACTATTTACTATACATTATACTATTATACGATTATTATTATACATTATTATTTTAGTTAGAGTAAAGCTCTTTTAACTTTTCCAACCCATAAGTCTCTTTCCCCTTTCTCTTTCCTCCAGCTTTGGGGAGGGAGAGTGTTAACAAAGAGCATTTGTTGTTCATTTAATAGCAAGCCCAGCTTTAAACCATGACATATTTAATTTAGTTTTGGTTAAGGAACCTAATGATAAATAAGAATCAAGTGTTTCTTTTATCCCCATTTTTGTTATCCATAGCTAGCATGCTCAATGGTCAAGTCTCATGAGTGTAATCCTTGAAGTTAGGAGATCCATTTCACTCCACCTCCTTGCCCTTTGATAAGCTAGAAATTCAGGTTGGCCGTCACAATGGTGCTTGGAAATTCCAAAGTGATTTCTAATTTTGGAAATGCCTATTTTTATTGCGCTCAGCAACGACTACCTCTTCCTTATTTTAGAGGATCTGAACAATAATTTATAGAGAAAACTGGGTGCTGTGGGTGCTCAGCATCTAAGGTACAGGTCAACAGCTCCAATTTAGTGACAGCTAACACCATAGCGATTGCCTTCACAGTATCTCATTTGTCAGCAATTAAATGCATATATTACCATGCTTTAAGATAGTAGCATAAAAAATTAAAGGTCCAAAACTGTGATTCCAAGTGATAAGTAGTAGATACTGTGGCAACGTTTCTAAGCCAAATAATATGTTCAACTTCTATTTATTTAGCAAAAATAGAGAACAAAGAATCCTGTGCATCAAGATTCAACAAATAAACAAACCACAAGCAAAACTTACTAATATATATTTAATTTTGGATGACAGAAGACCTAGCAGACAAATGACAAATATCAGTTAGGGTAATAATTGCAATAAGTGCTTCTGTTCACACTTTAGTACCAGGTATAACAGATAATAGTTTCATGATCCTGGGAGAAGGAGATTGTTAGCTCATATGTACTGTCAGGTAAGAGTGCAGTTGTGGACAGTAGGAGAGTAGTTAATGTGGTAATCTAATAAATAATTTGCTTGTATTTTACCAGGTATGTATGTAATACTATGTTGTATAAACCCCCTTTGTTTCATTGACTTAGGCCAAAACTGCAGTGTTTTGAATAAACTAAAGTGATTTTTACTTTAAACTCTGATTGCTTTTTTGCCTTATATTTTCTGTTGTCATATATAACATGGAGAAGTCAGTAGGTGTAATGTCAGAGATTATCCAAGGGAATAAGAAAGTCTGTAGACTGTAATTAATAATACTGTCTTACTTTTTATACCAGCAGATCTCAAAACCTTTTAAAATGTATAGGTAAATGCAATTAATCTGTTTCACAAACTAGAAAACAAAGACATAAAGAGGAACTCAGGAGTAGATTCACTTCTTCCAAGTACCAAGTAATATGCTGTCACCACAGCCACACTGCCTCTCAGTAAATTCCCATTTGGTCTGGTTAGAGGTAATCACGGAGCACAACGTATAAGCGATTTAAAATCTTTCTTTCTCAGACAAAGGCATGAGTTTATTCACTTGCTTTCATAGTGTCCATTTCAAACTCTAGAGGCCAGACTCATTGGGATGTTTTACAGTACATCCATTAACCTTGATTGGTTGATAGCATTCTTTGACCTGAGTTTTTGATAGATTTTTAATTGAATTTGGCACTGTTGTGGCAATAGCTCAAGTTCGTCAACTTTTAGTCTGCTGTGTAATACTTGGGATTTTTAATTCATTTCAAGACCCGAGTTTTGAGGCTTTCACTTTTATGTGAAAGGTTATGCTTTAGGAGCAGAACAAATCATTTGACAAGGCAATGACATTATAGGGTTTTTTAAGCATCTCATGTGACTTGTAATAAATTTAAACAAAATGATGAAATCTTTTACGAAGTTAAGCCAAAACTGAAGCATTCTGGATTCAGCCTAAGTAACACAGAATCAGAAGAGAAGAAAGCTTTGTGAAGAAATCTCCCTGTGCTTTCCTGAAACATATGCAGAAAAATAAGGGTCCTGTCTCAGAAAATGTCTAACAAAGATTTCAAAGCATTGGGTAACTCACCTATTGATTACATAGAAAAGGAAAAAGACTCCCTATTTTATGCATGCCATCCAAGAGTATAGGCAGTAAAATACTGTAACATTTCTATGTTGGTGAGGAATAAATAGTCAGCAACTGTAATTAATAACTATTAAAGCTGTTTGACTGATCATATCTTCTGGCTTGTGAAATCTTTTATGTGCAGGTGTGTGCATTAATGGAATCCATTAAATTCATATATTTCAACAGATAGTAATTTATGATCTTTTATAAGATCTGTCATGAAACACAGTTAGAGATATAGGATTGTCTCAGTGCATTACATAGCAAATTGTACTCTCCTTTCCTCTGAAATGACTTTAGAGACTAAATCTGAATGTCAATGCATTGGACGGCCACATTAGGTATACTTTTTGCTCTACTATCGCCTGGGAATATGTGAAATAAACCTTTTATCACTGGCAAAGCTGAGAACAAGAGTGAACAATATTCAAAGTGGCTGGAGGAAAAAATGTGTGGGAGTTCTATCTATTTCACTTTATACATAAAAAGAGAAAGAGATTGGGTGTGTAATCCTCATTTATGAATTGTAATGGCTCTTCTATGAGTTGCTAACTATTCTTTTCGACTTGTATTTGTTACTTTTTTTTTTCCTCTTGGTCCTTTCATAGAATCTAAGGAGATGAAAAGACAAGTCATTTTTTAGCCATTCCACATCAAATTCAGAGTCTTATTCAGCCCTGGATAGGTATAAAAATCACTCATTAATATCAAAAATAAAGGTTCTTTCTTTTCTCCCAGAGAAACACAAGCTGTAAGTATGTGAGGTACAAAAAGGAAATAAGGACGGATTAGAACAGAAAACAGAGGAAAAACAGTCTTATGCTCAGACTTTGATGAGCTAGAGGGGGATTATAGGTAAACTATATCAACTTGTAAAATACAACTGACAAATCTCTCAGGGAGGCTTTTGTCTTGCTTGTCTATTTAATAGGACATTGAGATTATTATAATTAAGTATAGACGGTCAACATATTAAATGGATTAGTATGTGCTGTATATACAATCTTTATATACTTACCTAATTATACATTTATTAGGGAGCAGCTATAATATTATCACATAAAGCTTGAACTTTCATGTCTTTTTTTAGTAAATGAATTCACAATTTAAAAAACTCTGTCATACTTCGACTGTTAACTAAGACAGATCATTAACCTAGGAAAATCTCATCTCACTGGAGTTTGTGTCCATCATCCTAAATGTAGACCAACAAGCTAAACCCCTAAAGAAAACTGCAAAAACAAGTCCTTAGTCACTCTTGACTCCTGCTGACTTCTGTGTACCTAGGACCCATTTTGTCTGTGAAATATTTGCCTACAGTTGAATGTCACAGAATCATTGGTAGTAAGTGACCCTATTACTTTGTTTTCAAAGGTAAATGAAGGGATACAATTGAACAGAAGGGGAAATGGCACTAAAATGGATCAGAGCAACTTGACAGAAGGGACAGAAGAACAAGACAAACCAGCTTAGAAATAGAGACTTAAAAGCAGTATATGAGAAGGTAAAAGTGTTGTTCTTCCTCTCTAAATTTTTCTGGAGGACAGAAGGAAGGAAAGTGCTATGTCGGATGCCCCAGAATTTATATATTTCAGAGCAAAGTAAACAAAATGATCAATGAGTTATAGGTAATGATTCATGAGGAGAGATGAAAAAGAATAAATCTGGATTGCTTGGCTAATGTCGACTAACAGGCAACCTGTAAACTTTCTTCGAGAATGCAGGAACGGGTTCTTTAATTTATCTATCTAGATTTGTATAGGACATACTATGCAATGAACCTATGAAGATACCTTCAGGATAAGTTATGGAAACAAGCATTTAACTGAAACTGTCACCTTAACAACCCTTTAGAAGACTACAGCGTTATGCAACAAAGAGTTATGGGACAGAAAGATGGTCTCCTTAACACAGAGCGAAGCTGGATTGTGAAAAAAATCTAGGAAAGTGATAAAAGCTCTCAGACTAGCTAGTAAATGTATACAAAAGTATAGACTCCCATGCTGGCAGTAATGGTCCAGAAGATACAAAGCCATATCCTCAGGTAGTGGATATAGCTCTAATGATTTTTGTGCAACTAGAGCAGGTGATGACTTCACTTAATTTTTTTTTTTAAATATATGTACAGATATTGTGAAAGAGATGACAGGCCAAAGTAGTATGATCATTTGAAAATAATGCATTTCACCAGTCCTGCTACAACTCTTATATATGTGTATGGTTGTGACCATACGTATACATTTATAAATAACATTATCAAAGAATTGAGGTGAGGATTTTGGATTCAGGAAATCTTTTTGGAAATAGCCCTTATCCATAATTTCTGTTGCAAGAAAAGTTATTATGACAGAAACAAAGAAAGGTCTTGAAAATTGCTTTCCAATAAAAAGGCAAAGGGGGAGGTGTGTGCATACTATAAATCACTCTCCTTCTGAGATTCACAAGTCCGTATTTTGGGGGAAATAGCTGCTGGTGTCCCTGCATTCAGGTTAGTGACAAGTGAAGGAAAACAAGAATAATATGTGAGAGAGAGAGAAGCACTGATTTTCCCATGTGTTTCCATCATTCCTCTTCCTTCTATACCACAAATGCCTAGGATTTTGAGAGGTGCCCTAGGCAAGCAACTCAGTCTGAAGGGCTGACAATGAGGAGTTCAGAAGAGCTGTAATTGTGAAAATAATGAAGGGCAGTTGTAACTTTGGACTGAAGTTGAGAGCTGCCTTAAAAGAAGCTTGATAAGGTCAAACCAATAAACTTGGGAGCTACTCAAGGGAAAACCAAATTCTGGAGCTGTGAGACACTGTAACAGATAATTACCATAAAACAGGGCAAGTACATGTGGTTGTGCAGACCCCACAACAGTACCCCACCACAGAGAATGTAAAATCACAGTTACAATAAATTACATTTCTTGAACATAAATTACTCAAAATAATGGACCAACTGTTTACCCTAAACCCCCAAAAAAAGTACTAAGGACAGAATCAGGTCCATAATTCTTAAATGAATGGAAATTCACTCAGCACTATATGAGTCAATGACAACAAAATACGTGCATCCAGTGATAACTGCTGTATCTTGGCTTCTTTGTAAGGACGGAGGGATATTGCTCAATGGCAAATATGACACACCTGCACAAACTGAAATCTTTTGTGTGGTACATGGTAGGTTTGCTTACCTGACGATATGGGTTTCTGATAATTTCATTCCCATCGTGTAGACTTGTCCACTGCATGCTTGACTGATAGCAGTTCATTTCATACAAGCTGTCATTCAACAGAAGATAATGACTTCTTGCTATATATCCAAATACTTCTTGCAGTGTCCTGCTGACAGGCCTAGCCTTTACTTTCTCTCCTTTTTTATTTTCCTAGATATAATTCTCAGCTGTCAGGCCTTATACCTTTACCTCCTCTAGACTCTCCAAGGCCCCTAACTCTTGGATAAGGCTCTGTTCAGTCTTCTGTGTGTCCAGAATGTCTACAGCAAAAATGGATGTTTAGAAGGCACTAGAGAAATTGCAAGAATCACCTATGGCAATTTGCACCACCCCTTTCTAGTCCACTTCACTTTAAAGACAGCCTGTGTCAATTTTCCACTCTTTTTTTTAATTAATACACAGGTGTTCAGTGATGCTTATGATATAAAATTTTGCATATATAGTCATCTGTAGCACACATGATCTAAATTTACCTCTGTCAGAATTTCTTTTACAAATTAAAGGATATCCAAACCCTGAAAGGAACACAGAGGAGCTACTTCTTCACCTGGCCTGTTAAAAATCTCATGTATCTTTGTCTTAAGGCATCAGTAATAGCCAACATTCTTGCCTGGATGGTGAAACAACACCTCAGTCTTGTTACCCTGAAATAAGTATGATTTTCATGAAGAAATCTCACATATCTCTGAAAGCTTGACAATAGATAACAACTCTTTTCCTTCCCACCCACCTCTCCACAATGATACGTTCATTATGCTACTTCCAGAGAAGCATGAACAATGCAGGGCTTGGTTCATGCAAGGAGGCTTGTTAATTGAGCCCTTCAGGATTTTAGCAGGAACTGGGACCTAGTTACCTCCTGTACTCTTCTTCAGACTTCTGAATTTCACTTGTTTTCTGATCCTCATCCCTAAAGTTGTGGAATTTCTCTGTCATAACTTGCACCTTTCAGCAACCTTTAAGAACAATGTTTTCCTTGAGATAGAGGTGGTGTCTTTAGTTTTTTTTCTGTTTGGGTTTTGCAATGAGTCCTCATTGCCCATCATCTCATGTAAAGTAAAAGCAAAATGTTGTTGTTCTGATCGGGCTGCATTTTACACCCATTTTACACTGATGCAAATGACAACATCAAAGGTAAGGAAATGGCAAAATAGGCACCCATCCTGAATATACTTGTCCCTTTGATTATAGTTCTGATAATCATTTCCTACATGCACTATTATGTTAGAGAAAATTTTGAAAGGGCAGGGGATGTATAGAAAAAGAGATTAATATTCTTTTTTTTTTTACCTTTCAATGCAAAGTGCAGTGTAAGATCTTTGCACAACTCTGGCAAGAATTTTTTGTGTGCGAGCTAGAGACAATATTTGTAAAACTTCTGTTTATCTGTGTATCTCCCAGCAGACCTGTTTGTAAGTCTGCTTCTGTGCACATTTCTTTGTGTATATCAGTTTGTTTTTCTTCTTGCTGCCTCTCTCTCTTTCTTTTGTTATGTATGTGCTGTCTCCTTCACAAATCCCTTATGCTTATTTTCCAGACGCATTTATTTATATTCCCTCGCTAATTGAAAATCTCATATTTGAAGTTATTATTCTGATTGATGTCTGTCATTTTGATCAAGCAGTTGCTCACAGATGCTTTGTTAGAACAATTTTGCTTGTTAGTTTATCACCATCCATCTCCCTCCTGACCTTCTGTGACGTTTGGTAACAAAACCATTAAGTATCTCCAGCAAACAGAAACACAATTGGCCACCCTCTCACGTGCACATGGCTGTAGCTACAACTGCAAAACCCTGGACATTCAGCTGCGTTGGCAGGTTCCATCCCAGACAGTAATGGAGATTTCTTCCTAGATAGTGGAACAGGGAAAATTGATTGTCATAATACAATAATGTTATTGTTCTTCCTTCTAGTTACATGCTTTGCACACTTAAGAAGTAGGAAGACAACTGTGTATTCTACCAGGTTTTTGCTCAATAGCTGGTAGTTCAACTCAATCCAACAAAAACTTTATGGGACTTCTAAGAAAATAAAGTTAATAAAAATAACAGAAAATGAAAACAACGCTTAAGATTGAGTCTTCTAAGATCTCAGATTCTCATTTTTAAAGCTCAGATTTTCAAAGCTGATGCACTGTATGCTCATGAGTATTTCTGACAGAGAGGTTCCCTTGGTATCTAAAGTTCTGCTGTGAGCATGCTAAGAACTCCAGTCTTGACAAAGTGAGGTATCTATTGTATGCCTAAACCCTCCTGAGATTCATGAAACAGGCATGTCTCTACCTGTCTTGTGCAAAAGACTTGCTCCCAGAATTATACACTGGTATGTATTAAGTATTTATCGGAACAGGGACAAGAACCTATGTGTTCTTCTCCCACATGACTACCCAACACAATAGACAAAGGAATCTTGCTTATTCATGCTTTTTGTCTGACTTGATGAATATTTCATTTTATCTTACAAAGTGGAATACTTCTAGAAAGAAACTCAAAGAACATGTACCCAAGAATACACAATAACACAATAGCTAGAATTATGTCACAGGAAAGAGGACATGTGAATTCAAACCCCCAAGCCAAAGAAGTAGAACCACCTTTGCTGCGTTGTAAAAGAAAGCAGTACTTTCCACCACATATCACTTGGAGGTCAGCCTTACAGGTATGTTTCAAGAACACCCTGAGACTCTACTAGGAGTTTGTGGGCTGAGTATTTTATGGGAATATTCTTTTAAATACATGAAGTTCATTTATACAGTAACTACCAGTATTTCATACAAAATGACCTTTAGGCAAAATGGTTAAGATCATGAAGTGGTGACTGAAACAGGGTCTTTTTCTTCCTGTATATAAAGCTCAGTCTTCTGAGTGAGTTCTTTCCCTCTCAAAGCAATGTCCATATCCCTAGTGTCTGAAATTACTCTATCTTAATGAGATTACTTGTTAGTAGTTGTTAACAAGATTGGCTTGAGCACTTGCAGCAGGAAGAAAGAAAGTCTGAGTGTCCCATGTCCTCTTCATTCCTTTGATCTCCTTATCTAGACTATTCACTAAAATGTAAAGCTTCTCTGCAGGCCATATATTCAATTCACCTATGTTTGATTTCTGAAGAATATACTTTTAGGATAGAGTCAGGGGTCTAAATCTTGAGTGAAGAGTGGAAGTCATATGTAGCCATAAGAAAAGTGCCTTTGCCTTGCAGAAACGCATGTTTCATCCATGTGTCTATTTCAAGTGGTTACTATTGGTCAGAAATATCAGCGTTAAATTTAGGGGAGATCTGTTCATCTTATAGCTGTTGTAGAACTGCTTTTGCAAGATTTAGTTCACAGTCACAATGGAAGAGCAAAAAGAAACTCTGAGATGAAAAAGCAGGAGAAAGACTAAAGGAAATAACAAACAAGAACTTGATGGAAAAAGTGAAGAAATTAAGAATGAAAGATCCTTCTGGGAATACTATTCAAAATACTTCTTCGCTGGCTTATGGCAGTTAGCTGAATGCTAAAGACAGCAGATGTAATGTACTTGTAAAAATTTTAAGGACCTTAGTTTAATTACGTACTATGCGGGTAGAAATATATCTTTTACTTTATTTTTTTCTACTGTTGTCTTCAAAACTAAATCTTCCTGGAAATGACCAGAGAGAAACACTCCTTGTATGGAGGGGGTTTTTTACAACAAGATATCAGTAAGTTTAAGTTGTCTTTCCTGATATTTTGCTTATCATCATTGACTCATTAACATTTTCTAAGGACCCAAAATCCAATACTAGAGCCAAATTTTCCTTGAAATATTCCCATCCCAATGCAGCAAAAGTTTCTGACAGCAAGCTTGTACTTTTTCCAATCCAGATTCTGTCCATGTCTTTGAAGAAGTAATAATGGTTTCTTGAATTAAATTGAATACAGAAGTACATGACACTGTAATCAGCATTATACACACCTAGCCAGATTTGTAGAAATAACTACCTATATTACGAACAATTTTTACTGGACTCTGGGCACAAATTCTACATCTTAGATGTAATGTCTGTCTCACATTCAACATAGGTCATGTGAATAACCTGTTCATATGCCATTCTAATTAAATCCTTAGTTTCTGTTTTTAACTCTCCTCTGACAAGTTACTTATAATTTCAAACCTTCTTCTGATGAATTTTTATCCCTTAAAAAAATCACATGTACTTCTTTTTTCATGCTTTTCTGATAACACCTCTTTTTCCCAGTTAATGAATTTTTCTCAATAAGACCATATTCTTCATTCAGTTTTGAAATCCAGGATCCAGTCAATCCAACTTCTTTCCATCATGCATTCTATTATATTACATGTTCCTCTTCTATGATATGCCTGACTTCTCTCCAGCCCTTTAAATCTACTCTTTTTATCTGTGCTGCACTTAGTAGCATATAAAGGAATTTCCAGCCATATATAGTTTGCAGTATCCATTCATTCACAGCTTGTGCGGGAAGCAACAAGATGGCACATACATCACCAGACTCTTGAATTCAGTGTGTATAGAGTGTGTATAGGTATTGAGAAAGTGCCAATGTCTCCTTTGTCAAATAGTGACTCAAGAAGGTCAAAGCTTTCTGTTGCAGAACTGGTGCAGCACAGTACCCTGTGTGCATTTGTTCTCTGGGTTTGGTCCAAAAAGCGTTCATCTCTATTACAGTAACAGTACGATCAGTTTGGCTCTTAAGCTCATGCTGACTCATCTTGATTCATCTTGACTTATGGTTTAGTTTTAGAATTTTCCTTTTAAAAAGAAGGAAAAAAAAAACCTCAAACAGGTAAGAGACATCTATGTAATTTAGGACATTACCTTTTTTCAGTTTGTTTTCTGTTTGGCGTTTTTTTTGGGGAGTGGGTGTCAAGATTCAGTCTAAGATGTATTCCAAGTTGATGTAGATCCTCAGGGTAACTTGTCTTGGAGCACATTTTAGTGCTGTATTCTTTTAATGGTGTCTCTGATTTCATAGGAGTTGTTTTTACTGTTGATACTCCTAAAGGCATCAAAATTATGTGAAATATTGGAATGTGGTTATCCTTGAGATCATTTTTCATGGTGCTAACTTCAATATCAAATATCCATTTAGTCTTCACAATCAGGGAAGAAAAATTTTTGGGACTAAAAACATAGCACGATGAAATTCTAGGTTGGATTTACCTATTGTACCTAATAAACTCTACTTACCTTTAGAAAGTATGAATCTTTGACATTGGAAACAGAAAACAGATCCACTGATACACAGATAATTATAGTAGGAAAATAAATCTATAGTATTTTCCTTCTACAATCTTGTATTTGCAGTTGTGACATGATTTATCCCCTCTAAACATATGACTAAATGAGAAAGAAATAATATGCTATACATAAATTAGTATGAAATCAAATAAGTATTGATAATTTTTGCAATGTTTTTTTAACTAGAAACCAACCCTTTGAGTGATTAACTCCAAATCTCCTTTTTCTTTCTTTTTTTTATTTTTCATGGTAGTTAAAGACAGAGCTTTTAAGCCAGTTGGGGGAATGTATATTATTTCCATCCCCCTTTTAAATACTCTATAAAGAACTCTTATCGTTCATAATAGCTTTGTTTACTGCATAGTACAGCATGTTCTAATTATCACCTCTGCCTCACTAACCGTACGGTTTATATTCTCACACTCATGAGTTATTTTTATGCCCCCTGCAGAAATGAAGAGAACATTAATAAGAATATTTTTTCAGGATATCATTTTGAGTGAAGTTGCAAGAAATAATGTACTACAACACAGAAATTCAGCTTTGCTTTAGCATCCCCCAGGGTAATCTATCTTTCTTTCTTTCTTTCTTTCTTT